>OZ025241.1:1120000-1167500 GCA_964019155.1 Osedax fenrisi | reverse complement strand
ATACACTTCTAGATGTTATTGTAATACCTATTAATCGGTAAGGACAGGGCTATACAAATCTGGGGTCTATGGCTCAGTGGAACAACCAACAGCTAGTAAACCAGAGGTCCCGGGTTCGACTCCAGGCAGTTCTTGTTTTTCTCTTGTATTTATCAAGAACTCAATAAACAATATATCAAAACACAATAAAAAAATGTTATTATTTGTATTGTATAATCCCCTCACAGTTATTTATAACTTGTATAAGTCTATGACTTCTTGATGGGTCCATTTGTATCCGCTATTTGTATTGTATTCAATATATATATTTGTGATTTCAATAAATAAATATTATTATTATTATAAGGCTGTTGAAATATATAAGTATGATTTATATTCGAATACAAATAATGGCCCAATCGCTTATAATTTATATAATATCTGACATTTACCCTTTTACTTATAATTATTTAAATATTATACTATTTATTACCAAAACACCCCTTAATGATCGAGATGTTCGAAGGTCCAAATGTATACAATGGCACCCCCTCCCTGCAGGGAAGAGTATGCTCTCACCCACTCTATTGCATTGCACAAACTATTCATACTTATTCTCTCTTAAGAGAACTTCCTCTTACACGATGAGTCTCAATATTATCAAGGTCATGTGTATACACATACACGTATTTGTGTATTTGCATATCTACGGATATATTGCATATCCATATATGGATATGTAAACAGGAAGTCGTATTACATTGATTTAATCAGCATATTACTATTCGAATATTATTTTAATTTATATTGAAATAAAATATAATAAATCTAATATATATATATAAATTTATGAATATCAGAGTAAACGCATGTACACGTGACACCTCGACACCTTGATATACCGCAGTACTCTGTACACTGTACACATAAGCAGGTGATATAACCACGTCGTTAACGAGAAAGGCGCAGTACTGGACACACGACTGGACATTGGTTTTAATCACGCTTCACATAGCCGATTTATCTCACCACCATGGATATAGCCCCAGTAAATATGTGTTATATAGGTAGTAATAAGAATATACACACTGTTGAAAATTAGGGTATATATAGCTATAGCGAATTCAATTTATAGGGTACATATCGTTAAAATATCACACAAATTTACCATGTAGGGTACCTACCCTAAATAGGGCATACCACTTTAATTCACTATGGTACAATATATATATATATTTATTAGAGTACATATATGTTAAATATTAAGGTACCTACTGTTAAATACATTATGGTATACTCTATATATTTATTATAATAAAACCCTATAGGGTTTTTATATTTACTATTATATTTACATATCAAGCAATTCAATTATTGTACATATTATACAATTGCATTAGGGTACACGGTATCATATAATTAGGGTACAATCAGCTAGAATTATTTAGGGTACAGTTTGATCATTTTTAGGGTATAATCAGTATACTGATCGTATTTATTCAAATTGTATCCTATAGGATATCCTATCCTATTGTATCCCTAATTATATGATACCGTGTACCCTAATGCAATTGTATAATATGTACAATAATTATAATTAGGGTATAGATATGGGGACACTACTTACACCCTAAAAAGGCACTCGATGTACCCTAATATTTAACAGTGTACGTTAATTAATAGTAGTTTTTTAAACTGAACTTATAACTTGCGATCCACAGAATACATACGAATATATTATCATGCCTTCGATTTGTATCCACTATTTGTATTGTATTCAATATATATATATATATATATATATATATATATATATATATATATATATATATATATATATATATATATATATATATATATATATATATATATATATATATATATATATATCTATATATATATATATATATATATATATATATATGAGATTCAATAAATAAGTATTATTATTATATTATTATAAATATATGAATAATTTAATTATATGAATACATATATAACCGGGCAAAACCTGTCTCCCTTTAGTATACATATATAGGTTTTCTATATATTGTATATATATATATATATATATATATATATATATATATATATATATATATATGCTTATATACATAACACTATATTATGAATGTGTATTTAGATATTTATACATTCACATATCTACCTAAACAGCGATATTGTGACGATCTCTCTCTCTAGATATGAGTGTGTGTATTTATACTACACGATAGATAAATCTACAGGCATCTTCCCCATCCAAGCTCCCATCTTCTCTCGGTAATTAAGGCAACATAGGGAAGACGGACAGGCGGCCAATTTCCGACCGTCGCGCAATCATAGCACAATCACCTAACGGTCGGATAGTGGTGGTCAGTAGAAGCAGTGGTCAGTGGCAGCAGTGGTCAGTGGCAGCAGTGGTCAGTGTAGTGGTAGTGGTCAGTGTAGTGGTCAGTGTAGTGGTCAGTGTAGTGGTCGGTGTAGTGGTCAGTGTAGTGGTCAGTGTAGTGGTCAGTGTAGTGGTCAGTGTAGTGGTCGGTGTAGTGGTCAGTGTAGTGGTCAGTGTAGTGGTCAGTGTAGTGGTCGGTGTAGTGGTCAGTGTAGTGGTCAGTGTAGTGGTCAGTGTAGTGGTCAGAGTAATGGTCAGTGTAGTGGTCAGTGTAGTGGTCAGTGTAGTGGTCAGTGTAGTGGTCAGTGTAGTGGTCAGTGTAGTGGTCAGTGTAGTGGTCAGTGTAGTGGTCGGTGTAGTGGTCAGTGTAGTGGTCAGTGTAGTGGTCACGTATAAGTAAACGAGAACGAGTGTGTATGTATGCCCACATTTCGCAGTTATGAAACTAAAAGTCACTTATTCGATCCAATTTTAGTTTTAAACGTGTTTATCTTATAAGATAATATATTATATAAGTGTATTATATAAGATAATATATAAGTGAATATATTCACTGAATATTTAATTATGTAATTATGCAAATTTATGCCGAATTATTGTTAAAAGTATTTAATATACTTTAAAAATTGATGGTATCAGAACAATTAAGAATCAATATATATATATATATGTAGGTCTATATCTTATATATATCCTATATTAATATAGTAATATAATATCTCAAACAATAAGACCGAACATAAACATGATATTACTAATAATAACTATAGGTTATAAGTACTTATAAGTGCATATTATAAAACACTTATACATATTAATATATAGTTATCAGGTGTGTACGTAGATATGTATTTATGTAAAGATTAGTTTTAGTATTAATGTACAGAAGTACTATATTTAATTAGGCGTGGGTTAATGTGTTCCGTATATAATACGCAGATATATGCCACGCACTAACATTTCACGAGTAATTCAGATGGAAAATGTAGAAGGCAATAATTTCTATAATGGATATTATGCGTAGGAACAGAAGTTAAATCAGCTAGATATGCGGATAGTCGGTTGAGGTGAATATAGTTGTGAGTTACAGGTAGGACTTTGAATATGATAACATGTAAATGATACACTGTATACAATGTATACAATGTATACAATGTATACACTGTATACAATGTATACATAATGTACGGTACATTGTATACCGTACATTGTACATTTGTGTGTACAGTGTACACCTCTTCCATGTAACTTCTTCCTTGTATGGAGAACAATGACTAGGAGAGAAACGTAAACAAATTGATTATAGTCACACAATCTGAAGTATTTGTAATTTGTTGATTTGATAGTATGGATAAGTATTGTAACCTGGCTCCCTTCTATAGCATACATATAGTATACTATAATACGAAATGGTAATACGAAATACGAGGACATTATTATAATAATTAATACGTAAGGACATGGCGTTACGGCTGAATCAGCTAATACTATATTATATAGTCTATATATAGGCTAATGCAATACAGAGTCGGAAAACAATGTACTACGCGTTGTATTCACATTTAGAATACTCTCTTTTTTATAATTAAGAATACTCTTTAGTTAAAATCAGTTTTCCATCTAATATGGCCAAATACTCTACCAAAGAGTATTCCAAATCATAAAAGATATAAAACTACCAAAAAGAGTATAACACTCTTTTTATATAATGTAGAATACATTTTCTGTAGAATTGATGAAAGTATTACCTAAGTTATAATTATATTATTTTTTTAATATAGAATAAATATAATTGGTTATATATATTTTTATTAAATTGTTATTTATTCAAATTCATTATTAATTATTATTTTTAATTTATATTTAAGTTAATATACTGGATA
The DNA here is from genome assembly GCA_964019155.1 of Osedax fenrisi. Classification (NCBI taxonomy): domain Eukaryota; kingdom Metazoa; phylum Annelida; class Polychaeta; order Sabellida; family Siboglinidae; genus Osedax; species Osedax fenrisi. The sequence goes on along the minus strand of OZ025241.1, from coordinate 1,163,249 downwards.
AATAAAATATTTATTTTAAAAACTAAAATTATTTAATTAATCGTATGGATTTGACTAAATTATCATAATCTAATTCAAGTGATACATTGAACTATATTTTAATAATAATTATATTGATAATACAATTGTAAATCATGTTGAAATAATTATTCAATAGTGAATATATAGTAATTGAATATTGATTAAATATTGTATTCAGTATTAAAATGCTAATATTATTGAATTTAAGTTTTATATCTAACTTAAATTAAATGATATAATATATTGTAATATAAGTTAATATTTGTCTACACTACTACTTACGCTAAGCTACTCATATTTATTTTAATATTTTATTTTACATCTACACTTACGTTAAACCTACATCAACAACTTAGAAATAGATATAATTAATGATTCGAGAATTCTCTTTTAATAAAGAGTTTTACATTTTTTATTATCTAGAATACTCTTTTAATAAATAATTGTATATTTACTTCTGCCTTTAGCCTCCTTGAACTTAAAGGAGGTCATGCTTAATTGAATATAAACGAATTGTCGATATATACGACACATGCTGTCGATATAACCGTAGTTGTCTGGTTAGACTAGTGATCTACTTTACATAATGTCGATGAAACTATTTATAAATATGAATAATAATCAGGAAATAGAAATTTCAGTATTTGTGATATGTATGGCCAAATATATATGTTTTTTAGTGTATATACTTATTCACATGTACATATATACATACACACACATATATATATATATATAAATATATATATATATATATATATATATATACAGTACTGACGCTTATCGAAGATAATTCATATTCAAGATAGATCACAGAACTAATATTGACTAATCGCAATATTATGTAATCTATAAATAGCACACTGCGCATGCACGTGTTTACATTACAGCTTATCATGCACACCGCTAGGTGGCGGGTGTGCATTCACTGCGATTAATAACCATTATAATCCATTCATTATGCTTGCCGGTAATACTTCGTGTAGGTATTCCTCTATGAAATACAAATATCTAAGTTTAATAATACTAAAAATATAATTATTGATTATATTATTATTATATAGAAACAATCGCGTGTATCAACAGCCTAGATTTTACCAACAAAGTTGATATATTCGATTGTTGATATATGTAGATGGGCGTGGCTAATTATTTTAGATATATGTTAATATAGATTATAAATAATTGTTATCTGAAATGTATGGGTTAATAATATTAATATAAAATATATGTTTAATAAACATTTATAATGTAATACAGACATGCAATAGCTTCACACACATATACACAACTTTTTATAAGTATTACTTCGCAAATCTTTGCTATATATTTATTCATATCAGGCTAGATTAATCGTTTAACCCCCTTAATAGTTAATCGTTAAACCCTAAATAGACTATAGTTATAAAAATGTTATAACTTTGTTAAAACATTTTATTCTTTATTTGGTACATTTTTAAACTAACCCATTACTGTTGGTATATATATATAATGTATAATGTATTACGTAATATTACACATATGTGTTATATTAATAGTTAAAATTTTACATTTATACATCGATAAAGTATTTTGTTAAATGAAATATTGATATTTTGTAACCATTATATACATAATTACTATATTTTGTATAACATATTAATTAAGTTATAATATCTATAGATGTAATGGAAATCCCTAATACGGAAACTTGTGATACATTACTACGGACACCCTATAACCAATCAGCGATCAGCGTGTTCTGCATTCTGATTTCATAAAAACCGCAATAATTCGTGTATATATATGATGACTATAATGATGATGACGATTATGATGATGATTTACTATACACAATAGTGATCGCTATTCTAAAGTGCCTATGTCTATCCTTAAGTACCTATGCTACTTATATATAACAATAATATATATATATATATATATATATATATATATATATATATATATTCTATTAATATTTTATAACATGCTTGATCTAATTAATGCTGTAATTATTATTATATTAATAAGTTTAATTTTTATTATTTATTTACTTCATTTGTAATTATTAATTAATAAAATAATATATATTACTAAATTAATTAATATTATAATTATATTAAATTATTAATACAATTAATTATAAGTAATATAATTTAGTTCATCAATAATATAGAGTTTATCCACCTAAAGGTATATAAGTTGTCCGTATTCGAGAATGGGTACCGAATACGGACACCCGTTATCTATTGAATCCAATATTAAATACAATTTTAAAATCACAATAATATCTATAATCATATCCTATAAATTTATTGTAATTTTTGAATACAAATATTTATTCATACAATTTTTGCACCATTTATTGTAAACTTGTCCATATTAGGATACTTTCCTCTGTGTTGTATACTATATATTTCACAGGATAACAAATTAATTCACTATTTTAAGATATAAAAATCTTAGTTATTTTACTCCGAGTCTAATCATTTATAACCAAATAATTATAATAAGAGAATGAATTTAGTCGACTAATAAGATCATATTTAATACATTACATATTAATTAAACTTATGTTAAGAGATGATAAGGATTAACAAGTTAAATAGTCCGTTAAGGAATATTTTGAAAATTCATGTGTTAATAATAATAAAAATTAGTTTAAATCAGGCTGAAATTAAAATAAAATCGTAAAATAATATTGATACATGAAATCAGTTAGTTAGCATACTAATTAACTAACCTATAGGTTAGTTAATTGTTTCTTATAAGATATCTTATACCATATATGCATTATTGGTACATTCGAGTTATCAACAAATAGATAACCAACGATACACCAGCATTTCGATACAGCCAGTTAGAGATATAATCAGCTTGCACTGTATTTATATGAATCTTATTACAGTTTTATATGTGTATATAATAATGTTTACTTATTATTTTTAATTGATTAGTTTAATATTTGCAATTCATATAGTTTAGTTGTGTTTTACATTTTTACATTTTAGTTTTCCTCAATATTCTTTAATATCATTCTATATTAAATTACTTATATCATCATCACTAATGAGTCATTTGTGATTACTATTTACTATGACTATACATATAAATATATTAATATGTAAATCTGTTATATTGTAAAATATATTACCATATATATACTATAGTATATATAAATACTATAGTTGTATACAGAGAACTAGGTAATGTCATCCACTTAATGGGTTAAATGAATTAGTTGCTATGAATTACTTATCAGGTAATTTACGGTAGATACATCAATAACAAGTGTACTATCTCTCATAGATATCATATATTATCATATATATTGATTACATTATTAATTTATATATGTTAAGTATGCAGGTCAATACATATACGTAATTACGTATTAATAATTAACAATATTAACAATAGGTAACTTATACGTGTTATATATATATATATATATATATATGTAAGAGTGTTATTTTAGTTTCATTTGTATCTAGACATTATAATCTAGATCGACGTAATCTAATAATAACTATAGTAATTTCTATTACGTAATATTGTTACGATGATCGATATATATATATATATATATATATATATATATATATATATAGGTATATATATATAGGTATATATAGGTATATATAGGTATATATATATATAGGTATATATATAGGTATATATCGATACCTATAGATAACACTATTATACGATATTAGATATGTCTATATTTGTATATAAAGCGATTATAAGTACGTTATTGATAATCTGACGACATTATTGTTTTCGGTGATATCTCTATTAGGTGTTAACAACAATAACAATGCACATCTAATATTAACAATGATCATCAGTTGATATTGCATCATATCGTTGATTCATGATAACACACACACACACTCACACACACATAGACACACATACACATACACATACACACATACATACACATATATATATATATATATATATATATATATATATATATATATACATTTAATATGTTTCATACTTTTGCTTAAACTTAAAAGTATACTTTAAAGTATATCATATATGATATCGTGTATTTAAGATTAATTGTTACGTAATAATATATTAGTTATCTCCAAGTTAATCTAACTTTAAAACAAATCGTATTCATTTATCTTGTTCACCATATTCTATAACAGGGTGTTAAGTGAATACTGAGTGTTCACACGACCTGTAGAAGCCTCGTAGTGTCACGGCTTTCTGTGAAAATCTATGTTTTACATACGACGTACAGAAAAATAGAAAATTTTACATTTTTTGCGAATAAATGTTGGAAGTTAAATGCGACATTTGAACACCCCTTAATGATGCCCTTAATGATCCTCGAGAATAATTGTGTAACTAACCGAACCACGACACCTATACAACTTAACACCGCGTAAACATACAATATCGGTTACTTTATCTATGTATTGATTTGTTCCAACATTTAAATATAGGTGTCGCGTGTCATGTGACCTAAATTATTATCGGAGTTATGCTTCACATATGTTACAGCGATCACATAGCTCGGATATTATCATATCATTACTTATTATAGATGTTCATAAGGATAGTATTACTATATACACACGGTGTATATATATTTACTATATATTTACATATACGCCGTACACTGTACGGCGTACAGTGTATAGTATACACATATATGTTCTGAGATGTTCTTAGTCGTAGTAATATAACCTATAACGTTACATTAGTGACATGTATTGATTGAATGTTTATTTAGACACTTAAATAAATCATAAATGATTTCTCAAAGGTGTATATAATAGAATACAAATAATAAAAGTAGGTAAACAATAAATACCAATAATAATAATACAATGAAATAGAATAAGCCGTACGGAAATTAATTAATAAAATAATAATGACAAACAATATTAATAATTCAGGTTACCACCTGAGATCAATTGTTGTATATATTTCATGAATGTTTTATGCGATTTTATGGATCTAATATAGGGCGGGAGTGAATTCCATAGCTTAGGACCAATATAACTCAGTGCCCGAGTATTCATTTTTGAGGGACGTAGAATAGGGGTAGATAGAAGGTGAGATGCATGGTTTCTAAGTGATGGAAGGGGAGCTCTTTGTACTAGAGAAGCAGAAATATATGAAGGGCAATTTGAAGAGTATATTGAGGAATGAACAATAGATAATATGCGATAAGCATAGCGTTTGTTAAATGTGAACCATGGAGATATGTGTTGGTATGAGGAAGTAGAGGAATTATCTCGAATACGTAGGTTATATGTTGTACGGATTGATGAACGAATAACTCGATTTAAGGGAGAGATAGATGATAATGGAATATTTATAAGGATTGAGGAACAGTAATCTATGCGTGAGAGTACAAGGGAATTAACTAGAGTTTTAGTAAGAGATACAGTAATTGATTTTCGTATTTTTCTAATTCTAAATAGATGATAATTTGCAGATTTAGTGATGGCAGTAATATGAGGAATGAAGGAAAGTGTAGAATCAAACAGTATACATAAGTTAGATGCAGTAGGAGAAGGAGATATTACAATATTATCAATAAGAAAAGGAGGGAAGTAAGTTGGTGATGGAGAAAGATTCAACAATATAGTTTTGGAAGTATTTAGGAGAAGATTATTAGAAATAAGCCATTCTTTAATGTCATTAGCACAATTATAGAGTTGATTATTGAGACCTGGTGATGAATTAGTTGGAAGAAACATATATAGTTGTATGTCATCTGCATAAAGATGGTAATATATATTTGGATATTTAGATATTATGGATGGTAATGGGTATAAATAAATTGAGAAAAGTGAAGGACCGAGTACTGATCCCTGGAGAACACCATATTTCATAGGAGAAGGGGAAGAAAAAGAATTATATATTTTTACACTGCTACTACGGTCAAATAGATATGAAGTAAACCATGAGAGGGCAAGGTATCTAACTCCAAGCAGGTGTAGACGGGACAGTAGCATTTTGTGATCAAGCGTATCGAAAGCACTGGATATGTCCAGCATTACTAGTTGACAGCAGTTTTTAGTATTAAGGGTAGAAGTGATTACATCAATTACGTTTAGTAGTGTTGTTTCTGTGGAGTGTCCTCGGCGAAAGCCACTTTGTTGAGGAATATGGAGATTATTGGCGGTTAAATATGAGATTAGTTGACGAGAGACAACTCTTTCCAAAATTTTACTCAACAAAGGTAGCTGAGAAATTGGGCGATAATTGAGAAGTGAATCAGGATCGAGTGAAGGTTTTTTAAGAATGGGAGTGATTATTGCTTGTTTAAAAATGGCAGGGACAGTACCGGAATTTAGGGAATATGAGATGATGTTACAGATAGTTGGATATAGATAATCGGAGTAAAGTTTAAAAATAGATAGTGGAACAGGATCGGAGGGAGATATCGAAGAGGATGCATTTAGTAGTTTAGATATGAGAGATATATGTGGCGGACGAAAAAAACTTAAGAAAACAGATATAGATGGGGTAACTATGATTGAAGGATAATTGGCAGTAAGGGTATGGTTATTGATCTTTATTATGATGGAGTCAATCTTATTAGAACATGTTTTGGAGAAAAGACAGCTTAATTGTAATGGAGAAATGTTAATTATAGATGGTAGTAATGCTGGTTTTGGGGGAGATAACAACTTATTAGCTAGTCTGAAAATTCGTCGGTTATCAGAAGCAAGATCATTTATAACCTGAGTGTAATAGCTAGATTTGGCATAGGAAATTGCTAACTTGTAGATCTTACGTTGCTCAATGAATGAAGCTCTAGAAGATGAAGATCTCAAGGATATGTATGTTCTTTCAGATTTACGAAGTGATCGTTTCAAGGACATGAGGTGGGAAGTAAACCATGGGGTATCAGGATGTAGAATTACTGATATAGTTTTTGAAGGCGCATGTTTATCGAGAAGATGGGATAGTATGGAATTTAATACAACTGGAGAATAACAGTAGTCACCTAAAGCAGAATGTAAGTCAGCTAAGAATATCATGGAATTAATTTTCTTAATGGGTCTGTATGTAATACGTGTTTTCTGATTAAGAGTGATAGTAAAGTTAGTTTTGAATGAGATAAGGAAGTGATCGGAAAGTAGATCAAGCCTAGAAATATTACTCACCACGAGTTCAGAATGGAGAGAACTGGAGAATACAAGATCAATAATATTGCCATTTATATGAGTTGGGAAATTGACATGTTGTGATAGGGATAATGAATGTGTTAAATTAGTGAACATAATATGTGGATTTGAGGTAGCATTAAAATGATAGTTGAAATCACCAAGTATAATAGGGTGGTATGTGGGTGAACTAATGAGATCAGTAGCAAGATCGTTAAACTCACTTAGAAAGGAAGCGAATTCTGGTTTTGGCGGTCTATAAATGACAGTAATGGATATAGATTTGTGTTTTTGGGTGAATGATATGGTTAAGCAGTCAGAGTAGGAGAAGTTATGGGATATGGATATACATGGTAAAGGTAGAGAAGTTTTTACGAGGAAGCCAACCCCACCACCACGACCTGATAATCGTGGCGATAAGATTAATGTATAACCAAAATTGTAAAATAGGGCAAATATGTCGGAATCATCTTGAGAGATCCATGTTTCCGTTAAAGCAATAATACTGAAATTGCACTTTTTAAGGAATGGTAATAAGAGTGAGGCATTGGAACGAAGAGAACGAATATTTATTAGGGCAATGTGTTCAGATAGTCATTCAGATTTAGTTAGAGAGGGTGTAGATATATGATTAGATTTTAGTGAATCAACAACTGGGACATTTGTGATGGTGGAATTATTTAAATCAATAGATGGAGTTGATATTACAGGAATATAAGGGGAGTTGGAATTTTCAGAAGGATTATTAGGTGTGGGGTCTGAATTAGTATTAATGGAGAGATTACTAAATGAGGGAACGGAAGATTTAAATTTAAGGTAGGAAGATTCCCAGTGAATAAGGAGAGTTGGAGGTATGGTAATAGGTGGAAGAGACCAGTCAATATAATTATATATAAGTCGTAATTCAAATGACTTTGTATATGTATTAAATATGGGTTTAGTATGTATAGGGGTTAGTTTTAATATATATGCATGATAAAGGATTTTACCTAATAAACGGGTTTTATAAGGTAGGGAATTTCGTATATATAGGTGTGAGAATCGGGGATTAAATTTAGTAGATCTAAATCTACTGAAAAACATGTCACAAAATGATTTACTAGAGAATTGGATGATTGCATTGTTATGTTTAAATTTGACTATAGAAATAGATATTTTAGGCAGTAGCATATGTATAAGGATTGATGAAATGAATTCAGTATTCATATCAGAGGTCTTTAAATGTTCAATGACAAGTGAATTGTTACGAATGATATTATTTAGTTGACGTTTACGAGGTATATGAAGAGTATAGGGTGTGGTAGAATTAGGAGGTACATGGTGGACGATAGGAGCTTTAATAGGGATAGGAGAGGAAGATGATATAATAGCAGATGCATACGATTTATGATAAGGGAAAGGTGATGGGATATTAGCGGTTATGAAGGATGGGGGGAAAGTTTTAAGTTCCATAAGTTTGGGAATTCTTAATTGGGCAGGTATAGGAGGTCGGATGGGGGGATTATTACGATGTATAGGAGTAGGGGTAACTAGAGGAGAGGATAATGTAGTAGATGTATTTGATGAGTTGTTTAGGAGGCAAGAGGGACATGTAAATGTGAAATTAGGGGAAGAAAAAATGGCAAGGGCATATGATGGAGGGGGACTATTGATATGAGTCCAAGATTTGGATATAATTGATGCTGGGAAGAGGCATACATGGTGGTAGAATGATTTACACGAGCTACATGGTAGGTCAGAGCTAGAAGCAGGTTCATTGCAATACTGACATACAACTGCCATTATATATACACTTGCTAGCTAATAGATGAACTCGAGTAACGTAATATATATAGGTATTATATAATAATGTAGTAAGCAGTGAAATGAAGTCGACTCCACGTATATGATAGATTCTCCGGTATGGTGGAAACTCTTCGTGCGGGTAGATTCTACGGATATGCGACCGATTCTTCAGTACAGGACCAGTACCTCGAAAGATTAAGGACAATGAGGGCAGCGAATAGAACACGTGAGTAGTTTATGTATGTTTATACAACCATGGCTACAACCTTTACCTACATATACGTGAATAGCTTTTTATCCCTGCCATAAAATATTTAATTTAAATTTTAAATGAAATAAAACGAGTAAAACACCGTTCAATCTTAGTTAGGAGATATCATATATAATATACACAATAAAGTAAAAGAGCTCTATAGCTAAAATAAATAATAATACATTATAATTATATAATTATTATTAGTTATACTTTATATATAAATGATTAATAATTTAATTTTGCACTCTATTTTTTTTTTTTACTATTTCTTGATTTTAATTATATTCCTATATAATTTTTTCTCCTCGTAATCATAAAAGGGTGAAAGAATTGATAATCTCTGCTTCTTCCTTCACCCAGGCAATTGCCAAATCTGATTTTATTATTATTATTATTTTATATACATAATTTTTATATATGTGTACATTATATACATATATATATACGTAAATAATAAGTGCGAAATACAAAAATAACGAAGTATTGATAAAGCATACTGTATAATATAGTATATGTGTATACACATATATTATATATAATAAGCGTATACGCTTTCATAAATACATATCACACGAATGTATAATATTATATATTTCTACATTAATCAACATATACATTAAAGTAACCGTTGAAACGGTATGTATTACTTTTGATTTACCGCTCATTAAGTTCTCGGTACAAACACGAAGTACATGTGATCTCTCGCATTCTCGCAGTTTGACTATTCCACTAGCCTATTATCTCTCATGACATGATGATGATGTTAGGTATTATATACTGTTTATTAGGCACTAACATAGGTCCTTCGCTCTCGTAGGAAGAAAATAATAATAAGATAACAATAATACGATAACAATTAAATAATAATAATACGTTGAAGATAAAACGAGGTAACAATAACGAATACACAAATAATAAGTTGGATAATTTAGTGATTAGAAAGGAAAAAGTGGAATATGACTTTAAATATCATCTATATTCCGCTTTATAATATTGTATGGGATCTAGAAAAACGGATGGTAGAAGAGAGAGAATTCCATGCATGGGAACTTCCCTAAATTCTAGAGGTTTTAAAAATACCGGCCCAACTCCATGGAGTTGGGCCAGTTTTACTAGAGTTCCGGGAGATAAGTAGAGGAGCATTTTAGAACATGTCATATATACATGATATACATTATTAATATAAATGTAACTATCAAGAAATAGGAGACTTACACAATTTACATATTATACATAAATGGTAATACCAAGCTTAATTATTTGTAAAAATAGTGTATTAGATTATTAATGTCAATGCACAATGTACCATGCACACTGCACAACGAACAATGAACAATGTACAATAAACAATGTACCATGTGTAATGCACATCTATGAACATTCAGATTACATATATATATATATATATATATATATATATATATATATATATATGTAGTATACTGTAATATTACATGATTTGAAGATACAACCAACTGATAATAACTACCTTAGGGAATATATTCTGCATTAATAAATGTTACTTACTATAGTAATATATAGATAAATGTTCCTATTTCCCATGTATCTAGTTATCGTCATACTAGGTGAACATTGTATATTAATAATACGGGTTTTATATCTATTTTATATATATATATATATATATATCATATTAATCAATGTAGCCTAAGAAATATGTCTCTTTTTATATAATAACATGATTTAATTTAGAACATATGTGTATTACATATATATATATATATATATAGAGCAGCTATCTGATCTGACCAATGACGTAATAAAACTCTGATTAATGATGAACTATACTATCTTAATTAGCTCTGCTAATGCACATACCTACATTAAACGTATTCACTTATGTTATACGCATCGAATACTTTATAGAATTATAATTATGATAATTGTAATGTAATTATATATATATATATATATATATATATATTTATTCTCTTGTGTCAGTTATGTATAATCTCATCAGGGAACTTAGACGGGTGTTCCCTTAATGTCGTTAATATCCCTTCAAATCTACTCTCGTGTTAAGGTATTCCGGTGTATCGAGATACGATCATAATACACACAATATTATATGAGATTAATTATAAGTATTATTCTAATGGCTATTAGTCTGCGCGGTATTTGAATGCACTCCCTACATACTAACTGACAACTTACCCAGCTGAGCTATACGGCCACGTTACAATATACAATATATAATACAATACGGTGTTTCAATTATCGTATTTAAAACTTACAAATCTAGACGTGATTTCAGTTTGAGTTCAATTCTCTTTTGGAATTTTAAAAAGTATACATTTTGTAAAACATTAATTACAATTGTTGATTAAATTATTTTCTATCGACTTATAATATATATATATTTATATATATATATATATATATATATATATATATATATATGTATATTGTATACAATAACCACAGAGCAAGAGAGAAATTTCTCTCTAGCTCTATGACAATAACTGATGTCTACTAATGACTATCTATCCTTTACATGGTGTATAAGGTCAGGTGTTTACTGACAGTAACAGGTTGTCACTCACTAACAATGATGATGATGATGATGATGTAACTACCGATATGAATGTGACGTAATATTGTACGTATGACGTAATAGTCATTACCATTACGTATATCGCTTCTTGTATATATATATATATATATATATATATATATATATATAATATAGATCAATGGAGATATTACATATGTTTATACGAAATCTCTTTTTATATAATAATATGATTTAATTTAGAACACATATATATGCATAAAACATATATATATATATATATATATATATATATATATATAGGAATCTATATATAAGAACCTATATAAATTATAGGAATCATTTCATCCAAAAAGCTTAGGAAACCTAATTATATCTCCGAATTTTTATTGAAATGCAATTCATATTACATAGTAATACTATATATATATATATATATATACTATTATTAATACTATATGATTACTAATAGTAATAGTAATACTAATAGTAATTCTACAGTATATATATATTATTGCATATTATAGTATACTGATAATATGTACACTAACCGAACGGCATATGCCATCTAGATATTATATAGAAATAACGAAACCTACTTTATGTAATATTAATGATAAACTAAATAATCAAACTATAAGTAATACAAATAATATAGGTATATAAACTTGACCTAGTTAATTCTGTAAAAACTCTTCTCTTCATTATATCTTCTAATAATAACCTCACGAAATTCACCACATCCCTACCGAAAACCGATATAATATATAACCATATAATATTTAGTTTGATATACTGGGTTATATATATATGAATTATTTGTAAAAACAATGGAAATAGCAACATTACAACATATTATCTAGTACTTACTAACTGTAGGTTGGATATATCAATACATAATATCATTTATATTAATTTAATTGTAATCTATGCAAGATTACTAAACATTAAATGTTAATATTTGATTCCATCTATACGTATTACTTACTCCTGGCTAACCAACATATGCAAACACTAGTTATGAATCATAATGGCCATTATTGCATACTCCTTTAGGATCTCCAGATAATAGAATGAGTGATGGTGTTGATATAATGATTAGAAAATCAGATTATAGGAGAAAATGAGTATATACATTAATGTATAATAAGTAAATGTATTACAGTTAGAATAATCGAACTCTATAAAACTCACTCTGTTTGTGATATAGAGAATACAAAATGCTCACTAGGATAATGTTATACCTATCTACAATATATATTTACTTATAATACGATCGATTACAATAATATAATACTTGCGATTTTAATCATTACAAAGTTAACCGACATTTTACATTTAATATAATTACTATTTCTTTAAATCAAAAACACATATTATACACTATATTACAAGTAAAATTCATTTACAATGAACAACACTTTACCGTATACTGATAATACATGACTCACATAATAATACACATACACAACATATCATTAGCATTATATCTGACCATTATACAATTACAGATTAATTCATTAATATACAATTCCCTAAGAAAAATATGGATAGAATCACACTTTAACATATATGATCTATTGATCACTTGCTTTGATACATTTAAATGCTTACAAAATAAAAAATATAACTGACATACTAATATAACTTCATTAGTTAATCTACACGAACCAGTAAAAGGCAAGATGATTACAATAAGATATATCGCCATACTATATAAAACATCTATAGATGATTATAATCAGATTTTAAAATAATCCTAGTAAGAGGAACGACTTCACATAATCAATACTACTACGACTATTTAAACATATTTATCAAGAGATAACTATAGATACGAATTATTCAATTTTCATTAATCACTGTTTATTTCAATCAAGTATGTTATCGTTATCAAAATGTACAATATACATTGTATATATTATACTTTCCACTTTATTTGCTTAAATACAGTATCAATCAATCGATTAATTATATATATATATAATGACCTATATTATGACACACATTACATTCCGCTGACTCACTTATGACTTATTGTTATTGTGTTATTGCAGTTGTCATGGTAACGTCAGACGATAACGAATACGCCCTGTTGAGAGATCTACTAACTACGTACGACCTTCGCATTCGACCTTCAAAGAACTACTCCGATTCGCTGAACGTGACTTTCGGATTGGCGCTCGCACAGATCATAGATGTGGTTAGTAAGCGCGGCGCATGAGCAGGGGTATTCGCGCATGACCAACATTAAATAAAAGTAATAAAGCGTATACTAGAAGTATTGACTCGTATGGGTCAATACAAGTAAATCACTCGAATATAAAACGATCGTTTTGCGTCATTTGTTCTTTTATGAGCATAACAAATAATTTTAATTAAAACAAGAATATTTCTCATATTTTAAAAAACAGTAAGTTTAAAACGAAAAAATACATGGACAACTCTAGAATTTCTCTGCGTACACACAACACTAAATGCATTCAATACACGTATAAAACTGATATGTAATAATGTATACCGGAACATAGCTGGACATATCAATCTAATTGCGTGATAGATACGGAAAGCAGCTGGACATGGACAAGATGACCAGTTTCCAGTGTTACTAGTGTATCACGTGATGTACTATAGTAGATGTACTATAGTACATCACTAGGTGTACTATAGTGTATCCATTGATGCCTCCCTTGATGTACTTATGCCTCCCTAATATACTTGTATATATACTTATATTATAAATACAGATTTGTATATAAATAATGTTTATGATGAGATATCATACAACATAACATCCGGGAATTGTATTGATAACAATACATAATCATATGTATATAGTTATTTTTATTTGGTGGAATCCTTTCATCCCATCCAGGAACTTAGATGAAGTTTTCACTTATAACCATGTATGGCTCTAATGTCCCTTCGAAGCCGCTATCATGTTAAGGCATCCATGGTTTTAACGAAAGCCGATTGATTATACTTAATTATATAAATTCACTTCTAAATAATATGTTAAGACCTATTTTAATGGTCCGGACGACGTCCGGCGGACGTGGCTCGCACTCGCGTCCTACTGCTTGTGTGTCTGACGCCTTAGCCACTGAGCCACACAAGTAGTTTTTGAGTATATATAGTATACTCTATAGAGTCTATAGACTCTCTATAGAGTATGCATATATATATATATATATATATATATATATATATATATATATATATATATATATATTATATTATATATATATTATACAGAGAGAGAGAGATACATGTACACTTTATGTTATATTCATGTACATTCATGCGCTATTCCGATACGCATATTCACGCGTTGCGTGTCACGCATGCCGTGTTATACCACTCACCCGAGCGCGCGCACACGCATGACCTTGACCTAGTGACCTCGGGTTACACAATTGTTACATAACTTATTTATAACACACGGCGCCATCACGTACTCGGATATCATTGCGTGAATCATGCATCTGCAGATTGTCAATCCCCTGGTCACCGATTAAACCACCACAATGTTTATATATAATATGTACGTATACATGTAATAATAGAATATTACCTAAATTATGCTTCCCTTATATGTATACATATACATATATACATATATATATATATATATATATACATATATATAACTGTATATATTAAATATAAATAATGATCCCATATTAACTATATCAACTAACATATAGTTATGACATCGTTACTCTCGTTACACGCTAGGCTCTGGCCCTAACCTATATATAGCCCGCTAGGGGTAGGGACGGTTAATCAATGATTGTAAACACGATACGTTGCGCATGCGTCGCATATTGCGTAACATTATGCAATCAGCGATAACGTACGACATTAATCATCGATAGTTATCAATAGCATAATATACTATATTTATTAATATAATATATTATAGTTAGGTTGATAATGATCTATATATATATATATGTGTGTGTGTGTGTGTGTGTGTGTGTGTGTGTTTTATCTAATGTATTTATATATATATATATATATATATATATATATACTATTATATAATATAATAATATTATATAATATTATCAGTATATACTTATGATATAAATTATTATTACATTAATATTGGAAGAAAATCATAGTTATATATTTTTTGCAACTGGCCCACGTGTATACACACATATATAACATTTATTATTAGATTATAAGATATGAAAATTCGAATAGCTGTCAAGTATACTCCAACACGTGTGTATACGTGTCATGTAATTGTTCGTAATATTGTTATGTCATGATTGTTGTATCACCTAGTTTTTATTGTAATTATCACACATTTTATGTATCATGATATATATATATATATATATATATATATATATGTATGCTAATCATTTACAACAAGAGCGATGTGTTATACACATGTGCTAAGATTTTGCGAAGCATCAGTTCCTTAGAAAAATCGTCGATTATAGTGTTATACAGGTATACCTATAGGTACAGGTACACTAACAAAGCCCTTTGATACTACTACGGGTGTCTAGCTGCGTATCTCCATACCTATGGTCAGCCACGAATTATATTCCATCTCCCATAGCTCCACTTATAGGAGACAGCTCCAACTATATGTATATATTCACCATAGACATTAGAATTAGTTGTCTATGACCTATATGGCTAGACTTAGAATTGGGTATCTATTCTAATGTTAAGTCTATGCCTAGCTAGGCATATATATATGTATAGTTTGGCTCAACCTGTAGGGGACTGATCCAGCACCAGTAGATCAATCTATAGAAGAATGATACACTACCAATAGGCAGGGACAGTGGTAGGGGTAGTTACCTTACCGGATAGGGATTGTTTCCCGAGCACTTTCAACAATTTTCTTCCACGTCATCATATCTTTCATAGCTGTCTTCAGTTCTTCAGTCGTGAGTCCCGTATCATCACATAGCTGTTTTACATAGGTTTTTCGGGGTCGTCCAATCTTTGTTGTTCCATGGTTGGGTGTCCACAACAAAACATCTTTTACGATTTCTTCCTCACTTCGATAAAAATGGCCTACGAAACGTGTTCTTCGTATAAGTAGTATACTTGTTAATGGTGTAATATTTCGTAAAGGCGAATCTTCGTTGGATGCTCTTTCCATGATATATTTAATATGGCTCTCAACATTCTTGTGTAAGTGCCATCGAGCTTTTTCTCATGTTTTTTAGTTAGGGTCGAAGCTTCAGAGTTATATAATAAAATAGATTCTACCACAGCTCTGAAGAAGTTCCTCTTTAAAATTGTGCTGAGTGGTGATTTCCATATGGAAATTAACTTGTCTAGAGCTGCCCAGGATTTAGCTATTCTTATTTTTATTTCTTTATCGGTTGATTCTATTTCGCTTCCAAGATAAATGAAATTATCGACATTTTTCAAGACTTCCCCATCTATAGATTTTACCATTTCATTTGAGTTTATGTTCATGTGTTGCGTCTTTTTAATATTTACTTTGAGACCTACTATTTTCCCACTTTATTCTAAGACATTCAGTAGTTTTTCAGCATTTCTGCTAGAATCTGCAAATATTACAAGATCATCAGCATAATCTACATCTATAATCTTAATTTCTGGATATATTCTACTTCGTTGTTTCTATAGTGTTAGGCCTAGATCTGTATGTTCATCAATAGATATTCTTAATACGTAATCGAGTGTTATAATAAATAATAATGGTGCCAGAGTATCCCCATATAGAACACATGCATTTATATCAAAATATTCTGTGTCACCATCAGGTGACAGTACCATTGATTTAGTATCTCTATATAGTATCTCTATATAGTATCTCTATATAGTATCATAATTGCGTTGATTATCTTAATTGGAATACCGTATGACTTTAGAATTTATTCCATTTTTTCTCTGTGTATTGAGTCGAAATCTTTAGAGAAATCTACAAATATTATGCTTACCTCGAGATTCTTTTCTTTAACACCTTCGATTATCCTTCTTACAGTTAGAATTTGTCCTACCGTTGATCTGTTATTTCTGAAGCCATTTTTATTTGGTCTGATGATCATATCTAGGGTAGGTTGTATTCTTTCTCTTAGTAACGTATTATATATTTTAGCCGCGATACATGTTAGTGTAATACCACTATAATTGTCTGTAACAGTGAGGTCACCCTTCTTTGGGAATGGGAGGATGCCCCCTTTCGTCCAGTTTTCAATTTGTATCTGAGAGTATACATCGTAGCAGAATTCTAGTAATATGTGATTGAAGTGACCTGTCTTCCATACTTCGGCTGATATTTCATCTAGGGGTAGTACAATATCTATGTATGAAATATGTATGTATATGTATACATATTGCATATACGTATGCATATATGCAAGTATATAGTGGTTATGCAATACACTATTTGCATACATTGTAAACATATATATATATATATATATATAACTATAGTTGCACCTATCGGTAGAAGATGCGATCTACTTACACGTGACCGGATAACACAATGTTTCGGTTATCGCGCATGTCCGCACACACTGTGAACGCATGGCTATACTGCACTATATACTTACGCATACACATACGTACGTGTATAGTAATACATTGTATACTAACCATCGCTATATACCTCCATCGATGTAGTACGGCACGTAGTAATAGAGCTAGTACAATATAAATACATATATATATATATATATATATTATATATATATGTGTGTATATATACAAGTATATAGTGGTTAGAACTACCGTATACACTACCAGTAAGTGTACATATTAGTGGTCACTTATATCTCCTTATTATCGGTAGAGTAATGGTAGACGCTACTATGACTAACCGATCCCCCCTACTACTTATAATGGACCGAGTAACAATGAGGACATAGCGATGAGGACATCACTATCGATCACTTAGATTGGTGGTAAATATGACACATTCGATACATCGCGGGGTGTATCATACGTTGTAAACCCGTTGTATATATATACGATATTTACGATATATATAGATATATATATATATATATATATATATATATATATATACAATATATAGCTATACCCTTTTAATTATTTAAAAATGGGGGGCGGCAATTTTTTTAAATAATTATGTTGCTTTTAATTGTATGATCAAAATAATCTAATCAAACATATCTACTAATGTATACTAATTACATAGGATTATGATATAATTGATTGTGAAACAATCTGATTTTTTGTGTCGACAAAAATTCAAAATGGTGAGCAAAAAATAATAGTAGCCTATAAAAAACTATTAAAAAATACTGCTATATAGCATGCATACTTATCTACATTATATCATATACATATAGACTATATATAATTTAATACACAATTAATAGTTATATATTTAACAAAATATACATAATGAAACTTTAGTAGTGTATCCACTATTTATAACACACATATATAAATCAGTACACCGGATGCGGTTCTATTAGACGGAGGTACTACTAGAAACGTATTCAGCTATTGTGCATTCTCCTCCTTTTCCCTCGTACATGGAATTCCATAAGATATTAATATCTTACCATATGACCTATGCAAGATCCAATCATCATATTTTTAAAAAATTAAATTGAAAAATCATTTAAACTCTGTATAATACATTTTTATATATTGTAATATGTTTATCTTAACTACAATTCTTTGGAATCAATTCGTTTTATTTTGTTAATTTATTTATCCATTACGTTATATATATCCCATAGGATGATAACCAATGAGGACGCTAAATTAGGTGTTTTTTAAATAAACGTATTCATTCATTCATTCATTCATATATGTGTTATAAATAATATACACCGACATAAATATACTATATATACTACAGTATACAGTGTATAGTATACTTTAAAAACATAAACGGGTATACACCGATTACGTGTATTTTAATAACTAATAATACCTGTCTAAAACCTCCATAAACAACAAATAAATATACGATAAATATGTAAATAAAAAATTAAACATCACATAAACGTAAGACAATATCGGTTCACAGTACTGCCTAGTATAAAATATATCATTGATAGTATTACCTCAGACCTATGCCCCCTGTACCTATTTCCGGTTACTTTACTACAAGGTTACGAGTTTCAGGCGATATCAATATCATATAACTATGACCTTCAAACTCGAGTCAGCTCTGATGCATATCTGACAGCACTAACCTCGTGATTATAATTACCACGTGCTCAAAATGACCACGTAGTAAAGATTATACATAATCCAGTATACACTTTTATTCGAATATCGCTAACAAATAAAATATGTTGGTGAATAATATAGAAATAAACTTAATTACAATTATATAAATTATATCTGGTAATAGTAATTCATTAACTTGTTATTATATATACATATATATATATATATATATATATATATATATATATATATATATATAATTCTGATCAAAGTTTTCTGAAGGTATAATCTTCGAAAATATAGGCTCTACCTATGATGTGGTGTATCTTGATATAAATTGTAAAAAGTCGAACATTACACATCAATGTAAACTATACATAGTGTATAATATATATATATATATATATATATATATATATATATATATATATATGTGTGTGTATATGTATACACATTATAAATGATCCCATATATGTAAACAATAAGGAAACGGACAGTGTACAGTAAACACTGTCACATTGTGTACATTGTACACTGTACACAATGTAAACTAGTGTGATAATGATGCCGATCTTTTTGATTCCGAGCCGAGACTTTTGGTTATGGATGCCGAGCCGAGACTTTAATTTTCGGAAAAAAAACGAGCCTGAGCTGAAATGAAAATCTAGCCAAACAGGCCTGAGCTGAGCCGAGACTCTAACAAAACGAGCCCGAGCCGAGTAGAGACTTTTGGTAACCTAGACTGAGACTGAATCATGCTTTAGATTTGAGCAATATAGTTGGATTATACATAGCGTATATTTACACTCACTGTTTATACTTTCTTCAACATTAACATAATATAATCAACACTGATGTTAACTAAGTAGTCTTACGGTATACGGATGTGAAGGATGTGTTAACGCTTGACTATATAACATATACTTACACACATACTTATTAGAGGCGCTGGAACGATTTTGTATGTAGATGGGACCAACGAATCAAAATAAATGTTGTGGTAAAAGTGGGGGGGGGGGGTTGACTAATACATAGGATGTCCCCCTAGATTTTATAGTGAAGGGGGGATGGGGGGGGGGGACATATCCCCCGACCCCTGTTGCAGCGCCCCTAATATTTACACATATAACGGCTCGTATAATCCAATTTTTTATTTTTATTTTACTTCTCCTTTATTTCTTGTTTTTCGTATCGTGTCGTTTTTTCTTATTGTTATCACATTTATAAGTTTGTTTATATATGTTATATAATTATATGTTATTTTTTTATTTTGTTATATATAACCAGTAATACAATGAACTTTTGATCTACCTATCTATACTTACACACATGCATGCATGCTCCAATAATATGGAATGATCTTCCTCACTATAAATATACTCCGATCAATTGATTCAACTTCAAGATTCAAGTCAAAGCTCAATACATTCCTTTTTTCTCAATAAATACATTGAAAAGTACGTACGAAATCTTCGATATAGAAGTTGATGGAGGTGCCTAAACCAATTAGGTAACAGGTAACATGTAATATATACCTACATAAACACATACATATATATATATATATATATATATATATGTATAGAGCTGACGTTAAACATCGAGGAAGAAAATAACAAAATATTATTATATGTATATGTTAACATATATAGTATATAGAGGGTATATATGTATATATTACGAACATATGAGTCATAACTCACTCATAAATCACTCATTATTATAACGTTATAACATTATACATCGCTCGCTCGTATCTCGGTTACTATTATTGTGTTGGTATATATGTCACGTGGGGTGATCACGTGCTAGGACCACGTGTGTGATTATCACGTGATATGGTCACCACGTGTGTGATTAAATGGTGAATTTCACTTCCCTTCCACGCCTAATCACTTCGCGTAATTACTAGTTCTCCCCTAGTCCGCCAGTCGTCGTCGTCTCCACTCTCACCCCCTCACCCTCAACCTCAATATAATGACGTAATACATACATCACGTGCCCGAGTTTCGTAATCATTACGATCGTAGTCATGACGTCACCGAGCACACACAGCTAACCAGATATATAGATGAGTATTAAGTTCACGATTTAAAATTCAAGTAATATAATATATATATATATATATATATATATATATATATATATTATATAATGATAAAGATGATATATTTATATGTTAATTCTTATGTTTTTATTTATTTTAGTATTTTTGGTTTTATCTGCAGAGAGCATATATGCTCTATAGAGCTAACCGGATAACAGTAATAGCCTTATAATAGCAACACAATAACATAACTAATAGCCTCACATGTTTACATTGTTCTATTATGATGCTATTATGTTGACATTAAAAGTCTATTATAATACTATTAATTTGTAATGCTATTATGCGGCTATTTTGTTGCCATTAAAAGTCTATTTTGCTGCTATTATGTTACATATAATAGCAGCATTATAGACATTTAAAATTAATAGCAGCATAATAATAGCATAATATACTTTCAATGGAAATATAATAGCAGCATACCAAGAGATTTCCAAAGGAAAGATATTGCACTCCCTATCTATATCTAGTACCTTTAAAAATGTAAATTTAAAATGAATCTGACCAATAACACTAGATGGCGAAATAGTATATGAAATATTATAACATGTGATATTTTAATTAAGAAATTAAGAAATTACTATACATATAGAAAAATCTTATTATCTGACTAATACCGCTAGATGACCATATCGAATTATTAGGTTACACAAATATACACAAGTGCAATATCTTTCCTTTGGAAAATCTTTGAGCATACTATACTTTTAATAGATACATAATAGCAGCATAATAGCAAAATGTAAACAATTTAGGCTCTTAGTTATGCTATTATGTTTCTATTAGGAGGCTATTACTGTTAGCTGGGTAGAGAGAAAGCTAGCTATATGGCAAAGAGACTTACATATGTCGGATACTATAGTACATACCACGTGTATATGCGCATGTCCACTGTACAGTGTATAGTGTACAGTGGACACATCTAATGAGGGGTTTGACGTATAATATGTACAATGTACACTGTACATATATTAAAGATATACGTCGTATATCTTTAATATATGTACAGTGTACATTGTACATATTATATATATATATATATATATATATATATATATATATATGTGTGTGTGTGTGTGTGTGTGTGTTATAAGAGTTACGCCAATAATTGGAATATTGACAACAAATGTATATATCATAATAATTAAATATAGCTATATAATAAATATCTAACAATACATATATGTTCATGTATGTTTATATAACATTATGATCATATAATCGATATTTTATATCATATGATCCATATCAGTCATATGATATAATAATAAGTATACATATACATATATACACATAAACAACATCTTACATATATATACCTATATATAATTATATATTTTATAAAAATACTTATGTATCAACAACAAAAATAGTATATTATAATATATATATATATATATATATATATATATATATATATATATATATATATATATATATATATATATATATATATATATATAAGTATAGACAAAAAACTTATTAGGACTTATCACACGTTACCAAATATTCCCAAATATAAACACGTGACGAGTTATCGGTTTTAACATTATAATTACCCCCTCAATCACTCCTATCTGACATACGTGACTTTCTCTTATCCACCTTATCCTATTAATATGTGTACGTTTAAAAAACTCGCTAGTATAATATTTTATTTATTTATTTTAAAGACTCTTTGTGGCAGAGAAATAAAGCGTTTAACGTAAACAAAAATATAACTTAACGTAAACGACAATAAAATAACTAATAATAACGAACGATAGGAATACAGGAAGTACTCAACATTAATATAATATTATAAATAGTGATATAAATAGTGATACAAATAGTGATACAATAATGATAAGGGAAATACGGTGGTAAATAGATACGTTTTTAATATAGATTTAAATGTGTTGGTAGATTGAGTAGAGCGTAGTTTATATGATGATGATGATGATGATATTGAGTTTATTAGCACTAAAATAGGGTCATGTAGACCCCTTCGCTCGTGCGGGAAGAAAATAATAATAAAATAATAGTAATACGATAATAATTTGATAATAATATACATTCAATATACAACGGAAAAACAATAATAAACAATATAAAGGACTATTATATACTACAGTCTGCATTGATATGGTGTAGTTGTATATACTACAGACTGCATTGATATAGTATAGTGTTATATAATAATACGATAATAATAATACAATAACAATTTAATAATGATATAAATTTAATATAACACGGATACAAATAATAAGTTGGATGATTTAATGATTATGGGTAGAGAGAAAAGAAGAAGTAAGATTTATAAATCTTTTGTGGGATCTAATAGAACGAATGGTAGGAGGGAGGGAATTCCATAGGGTTGGACCGGAATTTTTAAAAGCTCTAGAATTTAGGGAAGTTTTACTAGAGTTCTGGGAGATAAGTAGAGGATCATTTTGGTAACGAAGAGAAGATAATATAGTACGTTTTTTAATTAGATCAGATATATAGCTAGGGGTAAAAGAATATATTGATTTATGGATTATAGATAGTATACGTAATTTACACCTGAGGGAGAAGGGTAGCCACATACGAGATGATTGATGAGATGTTGTAGTAGAGTGATCCAGTCGAGTTAAACAGTAAGTAGTACGTATTGAGGAACGGATAATCCGATTAAGTGGAGCAGTAGCTTTAGCAGGAAGTAAATTCAGTAGGGAAGCACAGTAGTCAATAATTGAAAGTACAAGAGCATTAATTAGAGTTTTAGTAAGGTTTCTGGAAAGTGATGTCCGTATTTTTTTAATTCAGAAGAGATGAAAGTTGGATGATTTTGTAATGGATGATATGTGATTCTTAAATGATAATTTGTCATCAAATACTAATCCTAGGTTTTTGGAGGAATGAGAAGGAGAAATAATCATGTTATTTAGAGTAAAGTTTGGAAAGGAAGTTTCAGAAGTAGATATGTTAAGTACAGTAGTCTTAGAGGAATTAATTAGTAGTTTATTGGAGAGGAGCCATAATCTTATGGAGTTAGCACACTCGATTAATTCAGAGTTAATGGTATTATGAGAATTTATAGGGAAAAAGGTAAACAGTTGGATATCATCAGCAAAAATATGGTAGTGGATATTTGGAAATTTCTTAATTAGATCAGCAATAGGGCGGATATAAATAGAAAAGAGGGATGGACCTAGAACAGATCCTTGGGGAATACCGTGGTTAAGAGGAGAAAGAGGCGAGTAAGATTTGTCAATCATAATAGAGATATTCCTGTTAGTGAGATATGAAGTAAACCATTTTAATGCTAAGCCAGATATATCCATTAAAGTAAGTCGCGAGATTAATATGTTATGGTCCAGGGTATCAAAAGCAGATGATAGATCAAGTAGGATTAGCTGGCAACACGTGTTGCTATTTAAGGTAGATAATATAGTGTCAGTAATACGTAGGAGAGCTGTTTCGGTTGAATGACCCTTACGAAAAGCGCTTTGAAACGGGTCGAAAAGATTATTTTTATTTACATGGGCTATGAGTTGTTTGGAAACAATTATTTCTAATATTTTACTTAATAAGGGTAGGTGGGAGATCGGGCGATAATTGCTAAATGAGTTTGGGTCTAAGTTTTGTTTTTTTAGAATAAGGGATATTATGGCAGTCTTGAGACAGGGTGAAACTTGGCCAGAGTTTAGTGAGTTCGCAATAATATCCAAGAAAATAGGAGAAAATAAGGGTGAAAGTTTGTGATATAATGATAAAGGTAGGGGATCAGTGGGGGAGGTAGAGTGAGATTTCATGAGTAGGTCATTTACTTCATACAGTGAAGGAATAGTGAATGTACTTAATGAGTCAATATGATGGGTAATATATATGGTAGGATTGAGTATGGTTTGAGTAGATGCGCAAATAATATTATTAATGCTTGCAATTTTATGTTTAAAGAATTTTTCAAAAAGAGAACACAGTTGAAAATTTGACGTGTTAGGTAAAATGGAGAGGATTTTTTCATCTGGAGAGAGAATTTTATTTGCTATTTTAAATAATTTGCGAGGATTGGAGGATATCAATGCTATCTTTTTGTTATAATAGATAGATTTTGAACGAGATATAGTAGATTTGTAATTTTTTCTAGCTAGTGATAGTGCTAATTTAGTTTCAGTAGAAGGATTTTTAAGAAATTTCTTCTCAAATTTTCGAACACTCTTCTTGAAGATGAAAAGTTCGTGGGAGAACCAGGGAGAAAAAGGGCGGTCGGTAATTAATGTAGTTTTTGTAGGTGCATGTATATTGATAATATTTAGGAGAGTGGAGTTTAGGAGTACCGGCCAGAGGGAAGTTGAAGAAGAGATCTCAGTTTTGATATTGTTTACAAATCTTGGTAGGTCGATAGACTTAAAATCTCTATATGTAATACGTTTTCGTTTAATATTTGTGAATTTTAGATTTATAGAGAATTCAATAATAAAATGATCAGTTAGTAGTTCAATTTTTTGAAAGGAGTTAGGGTTTATACATCTAATAAGAGGACTGGATAGGGGTGTAAATATCATATCAAGTGTATTGCCACTAGAATGGGTAGGAAATGATATATGTTGGCACAAGGAAAGAGACTCAGTTAGGAGTTTAAAGTCACCATGGGGATAGATGGGAGAGTTATAGTGATAGTTTAAGTCACCAAGAACTATTGGTAGATAGGATGAAGATGAAGGAAGTTTATGGATAAAATCATGAAATTCATCAAAGAATAAACTGGTTTCAGGTTTTGGGGGACGATAGATAACGGTAAGATGTAGAGTTAAGTTAGGAAGCTTGAGGGTCAGCGAAATACAATCACTATATGAAAAGGGGGGGAATGAAATGGATGGAGATAGGTAAAAATCATTACGTATCATAAATCCTACCCCACCACCACGGCCCGTTTGTCGTGGAGCGAGATAGAGTGTATATCCAAAGTCCAAGATGGAGGCAAATATATCAGAGTCATTATTAGAAATCCAGGTCTCAGTCAATGCGATTATAATAAATTTTTGTAATTTAAGGTATGGGAACAGAAGGGATATATTTGATCTCAAGGAGCGAATATTGATCAAGGCTATATTAGAGGATAGTCAGGCATGAGAGGAAGACTTATTTATAAATGATTTCTTATAGTGATCAAAAGAATCAAACCATTTTGTTAGATCAGATTCAGGGATGAGAAAAGGGGGATATGAAAGAGGATTTTTTTTATCCCTAAGTTCAAATGTTTGGGAACGATTATTAAAAAATACTTTATACAAAATGGGCGTGAGTTTTTGTTTTAGGGCATGATATAGTACCTTACCAAGAAGTCTAGTAGAGTCAGGTAAATAATGACGAATAAATATATGCTTAAAATTACTATGTGGTGAGATTTTTAGAAGGGAGGAGAAACATATATCACGAGCAGAAATATTAGTGAAACGTAATATAGCAGTACTGGTAAGAAATGAGGCAGAAGTAATATAAGAATGTGGAAGTTTTATATAGTCAATTAATGATACTATGAAATTATAGTTAACTTCATAAGGAAGAAGGTGTTCAAGTACTAGTATGAGGGAATTATCTATGGAGCGTATGGATGAAGACTTTGAGGAAGTTGAACTAGATAATATAGGGGTTGGTGTGTGATTTGAGGAAAATTTTAAGTCCATTAGCTTTGGAATGTTTCTAGAAGTATTAGCATTGGGCTGATGCTTGGGCTGGATATTAATAGTCGTAGTAGAAGAATATATATCAGATGTTATATTTGCGTTACCTTGGAACAAGTATTATGTATAGATTTGTCAGTTAAAGTAGAAGGTGAATATGGCATAGTAATGGGTGGAGTAGTTGTATGATTAGTCGAAGGAAACTTATTTAAGGCTAGGCATGAGGAACATGAGAAGATGAAGTTAGGTGAATTAAATATAGCAATAGCATAAGCGGGAGGGGGGTTTTTAGAATGAAACCAGGATTTAGAAATAATAGCTGCGGGGTATAAACAATTATAATGTAAAATAGATGGACATGTTTTACATTTGAGATAATATTCGCATGCGGGAAGGTTACAATGTGAACAATTTGAGGACATGGTATACTTGAGATTGTGGGATTAAATTGAATGAAATAGATAATAATAAATATAATAATAAATGTATAAAAACTGGTCGTAACAGGGATATTTTTGAAGAAGTTTGGTATTCAGTCCGTTTTGCTATATGACGAGTTGACTTGACAAGCACCGGTTGACTTTAGTAGGCTCCTGGTATGCTTGGTGGCAGCCGGGCGATGGTCCGATTGTCTGAGATTTAAGGCAGTGTATCGTCCGAGGTAGAATTGATGGATCTGTATGTAAGTAAATACAGCAGTAGACTATCTAGGTGTAAGTTGGTAGCTAACCTCAAATGAAGGTTGGTAGATCCGACTACCAAAATCAAATTCCCAAGGGAGATCCACGGGAGAATATCAGTTATAATATTATTATAAACTACTAGTTAATTAATTTTATAAATAGTAAATAATGTAGCTAAGTATAAATATACATAAACAGTATGTAATATATATTTGAATTTAATTAATTTATCGAATTTATAATTCTATTATCTTTGTGATTATTATTTATTTTTTAGGATTTTTATTTTGTTATAATAAAATGTAAACAAATACTAAATATAATTATATCTAAATAAGATATGATTATAATTTAAAGACAACTATTATGTATTTCAAATAAGTTGGATATTAATATTTAATATATATTAATATAATAGATAATATAAAAAATAAATGAATACGTACTTATCTTTATAATAATAATACAATTAAAAGATATTTAAAAGCTAAGCAGTTATTAACACAACTATATATTGGTTGCTATGTAAACAAAGTGATAGTTATATGGTATTTAATATATGGTAGTTTGTTCCATAAATAATGGGCCGATGTGTCGTGCACGAATATTAGTGGAATGGAGATTAAGTTTAGAGGTTAGATGTAGCAGGTAGTAGAACGGAGATAGATAGTATGATTTGGAATATAAATTAAGTAATATAGATATTCATGTCGGTTGTGGTGAAGAGTTATGGTTAGTAGAAGGACTTTAAATATTACTCTAATTCTATATTATTTGTAATTTTTTAATTTTATAGTCAGGTAAGAAGAAAAGGAGAATATTGCAGTAATCAAAAAGAGGTCATATAAAAGATAAGGCGAGAGTTATAGAAACACTTAGGGAGATTGAGTTAAGGATTAGCCGGAAAGAGTGAATATGACATTTTATAGAGCGAAGAAGATGTTAGATGTGTCGATGAAAAGATAGTGAACTGTAGAAATAAACACCACGATATTTAACATTATCAAAATATAATATAGTATGATTGTTAACCATAATAAAAGGTGGGAATATTAATGGGCGTTTGGGAGAAGGGAGGTGAAGAAATGCAGTTTAAGTTTTATTGGGATTTAGCTGAATTCGCTAGCGATAGATAGTTATTTAAAAGCCACTTTTATATATATTTAATACAGTTATACATAAGATTTGGAACAACGTTTATATTAGAAGACATTTTACGTTAACGTTAAGTTGTATATCATCTGCGCATGAGTGAACCGATATAAGGGGAATTTAGAAATTATATTAAAATATCATATGCCGTCAAGGGCCCACTTCTTCATATGTAAGTATACCCATGTATAATACATATGTATAATATCCATGTGGTCTAATAAATACTAATTTGCTAATGTTTACTATAATATATATGCTGATAATATACAACGTTACTTCTTCCTCCATAAACACTCTCCAGCTAATTCTCACCTATTGCATTTGAATCTTCTTACTCTTTTTTATCTACAACAATTTTCTGTTAAATACGTCGATAAATATTTTTCTCATCATACCTACAATATCCCTATAATTCTATTCCTTGTATATTGATAAACATAATATTATAATTTCCAAATCAGTCTCAATATTGGTGTCGTATTTGATTTTGTTCTATCTTTTCCTAGCCATATTTATAACATTGCTAAATCTGCTAACTATAATTTATTTAGAATCCGATGCACCCACAATCATTTTATTTCTAGTTGTGTTCTGTTTTTTTTTATCTGTCCGAGTTTTGTTCCTCTATTTTATGCAACGTTACAGTTTCCTCCATCTCACCATTAACATAATCACCAGGTAATCATATGATTACTTTTCAATATTAGACTATCTGAGAATTGATGCTAGGGGAACCAATATTGTAGAATTATAATGAAGTCAGTAAAGGAATTTCTTGACTGAATTCATTCTAAGTCTACTATATTAGTTCCCCTAAAAAGATATCCCTATCACCAATATATCTATATATTCAGTCCCTTATTCATATATATATTTGACTTACTCCTAATTCATACCAGCATATATCGTGGTATACTTATACGCTACTCGTTCAACTTCCCGTAAATCTCTCGTTTCCCCTAAATTGCATTACCTTAAATTTGAGAAATGTTCATATTTTCCGGAATTTACTAGTGAAATAGTTTCTTTCGTATATAATATCTATTCATCACTCATCTCCTTCAATATTCACCTCAAAGCATATCTTCCTCCACCTAATGTCCTCGTATTATTCATATATTCATATGTTTTATATATTATTCTTGCTATTACAGTAGCTATTATATATAGTAGTATAATAATGTTGTTCGTTCATTCTTGTTATTTATTTTTCGTGCACATAAGATGAATGTTTGCACTCTGTAACGATACCTAATACACATTACTTCATACGTATACGTATATATATATATATATATATATATATATATATATATATTGTATAAATAATTAGGCATTCATTATCCTTTATTATACATTTTATGAGCATCTAGGGATATAATAAACATTTCTTGAGAGTTCTATAGATTATTATATTCGCCATCTTCTATATTCAGTATATTTATAAGTAGAAATATATACATTTAGTAGACTTAGAATAATTGATATTCACATTGTAGTGTCTCTTTTTATCATGCGACATCAACAATTCACTAGATTCTTAGATGTGTTCAATATAAAGGTATACTGTATACCGTATACACCAAGGTAATTAGTCAGCGTTCCAAAAGAAATCTCAGTGCCACGAGTATATAATGTTAGACTATAATTGCTGTGTGTATTGAATACCTGATATAATATATAATACCTAGATATTACCTATTTATGTATACACTTTCATCAAGTTCTTTATTACAGTTTTTGGCCTTGCTTCAAATATAATATACTTATTGTTCGAACCGAAATATCTGTAGTATTTACTTGACTATTAGAGTTGACTTAATGTAACGAATATGGTAAGGAGTATCGCTCCGTAGAACGGTTATAGAAATATGTATTTGGGCAGAAGAAAGATGGGATCGAGCGGTAGTTTTAATGTATATTATATATTTGTTCGTATATAGATGTGTTGGGATGAAGTAACTTGGACAGCTAGGCGGAGTTGTTGTGATGAGTAGCTAAATACATGATTGATATTCCGATGATGTTAGGTATGGGAGTTGGACATTTTATACTAGTTTAATACATGATTGTCATACAAATAATAGTTCACTGATGAGCAACACTTCGTTAGAGGTCAGAGGTCAGAGCTCGGACGGTAGTTGCAGCAGAAAATGGAATATCAAGATTGGGTTTTTTATAATGGGTATTATACGCAGTTTTATAGATTGTAACGAAGCCAGATGTAACTGAGCGATGTATAATATGATTGTAGTGAGGTGTTAAGTGGAACAATGTTTGTTTAGTAATCGGTGATGGCTACAGTCGAGTTCAGAGGCATTCACTGAATTTAGAACTTTTTATACGAAGTTGATTTATGGAATATTATATATATAAATCAATAACTAACAATGTCAGGCAGTGTATCTCACTATATATGTATACATTTATAAACATAACAAAGTATATCACTGGGCAATACTGTTCCCATTATAATATATATATATATATATATATATATATATATATATATATGATGGTGATGATGATAATGATGATGATGATGATGAAATACGATTTATTAGCACTACAATAGACCTCTTCACTCGTGCGGGAATAAAATAATAATAAGAGAATAATACGATACAAATTAGATAATAATAATACGTTGACACATAACTATTAGTATATTAAAAATATAATGTTATTAAAATTAGTAAATTAATTAAAATCATTTTATTTACATTTTATTCGAAATACCGCCATTGATACACCACTGATAATAAACTGTAAAACTAAATATCGTCTGTTCAATTATCGTATACGATATATTATATATAATAACTAATATACTATATACTACGATATGGTAGTTAATTAATTATGTTTAATTTCGACTTTTTAAATTGAGTCTATACTATATTATTTACAAAGCATAGTAATTGTCATTTTAGTAATAATTTAAAACATTCTATTTAGATTTTAAAAGTTGTTTATAATGGTAACAAATTATTATAAGAATGAAATTGTTTAATTTTTATAAACTTACTATTATAAATATAAGTTGTTTATAATGGTAACGAATTATTATAAGAATGAAA
Source organism: Osedax fenrisi (assembly GCA_964019155.1). Classification (NCBI taxonomy): domain Eukaryota; kingdom Metazoa; phylum Annelida; class Polychaeta; order Sabellida; family Siboglinidae; genus Osedax; species Osedax fenrisi. The sequence goes on along the minus strand of OZ025241.1, from coordinate 1,130,691 downwards.
TTGTTTTAATTTTTATAATCTTACAATGATATATATATGATCATGATGATGACGATGAAGGATTAAAGAGGACATTTTAACACTAACATAAACTATCGAGGCCCTTTTATTGTGCATGAAATTAAATAATATAATATAATATGATCAAAGGAGATAATTTCAGAGATTGGGAGCAAAGTGACTAACAATCATTAACATCATCATCATCATGATCATGTCGACCTCTTTTTCTTTTACCATGAGTAGGTTGCCAGATTATAATATCTGAAGCCAGTTCCAAGTTGGATCTTCAATAGTGCCCAGAAAAATGCAATCTTTGCTGTCTTTTAGACGTGCAAAATCCGGTATATTTCCGTATATCTCTTTATTGTTTGGATGTTCTTTCCAAGATCTATTTATGATGGCACGCAGCATTCGAGTATAATTTCCATTGAGCCTTTATCGCTTTCGTTAGAGGTCAGAGGTCAGAGCTCGGACGGTAGTTGCAGCAGAAAATGGAATATCAAGATTGGGTTTTTTATAATGGGTATTATACGCAGTTTTATAGATTGTAACGAAGCCAGATGTAACTGAGCGATGTATAATATGATTGTAGTGAGGTGTTAAGTGGAACAATGTTTGTTTAGTAATCGGTGATGGCTACAGTCGAGTTCAGAGGCATTCACTGAATTTAGAACTTTTTATACGAAGTTGATTTATGGAATATTATATATATAAATCAATAACTAACAATGTCAGGCAGTGTATCTCACTATATATGTATACATTTATAAACATAACAAAGTATATCACTGGGCAATACTGTTCCCATTATAATATATATATATATATATATATATATATATATATATATATATATATATATATATATGATGGTGATGATGATAATGATGATGATGATGATGAAATACGATGTATTAGCACTACAATAGACCTCTTCACTCGTGCGGGAATAAAATAATAATAAGAGAATAATACGATACAAATTAGATAATAATAATACGTTGACACATAACTATTAGTATATTAAAAATATAATGTTATTAAAATTAGTAAATTAATTAAAATCATTTTATTTACATTTTATTCGAAATACCGCCATTGATACACCACTGATAATAAACTGTAAAACTAAATATCGTCTGTTCAATTATCGTATACGATATATTATATATAATAACTAATATACTATATACTACGATATGGGAATGCCGGACCTCCTCTATTAAATATATATATGGGTATACATATGTGAGTCGCAAATGTGAGCTGATGAAACTCTCTTTACCGCTTGTCTCATATATGTATGCAGATGCTGCTTTCACGGTTGCTGCTCCGAAGTACTGGAACAGTCTTCCCGATGAATGACGCACCATGTCATCATTTATTACTTTTAAATGTCAACTACATATATAGAATCATTATAATGTCATCATTTTAAATTTATTATTATTTGTGTAACTATTTTTTTTTTATTATTTCAACTTGACGCACATAAAGTCCATCTTTTTCTGAGTCAATAAACCTTACTATTATTATTTATTATTTATATATGCATTATGTATTTATACATAATATAAAGTCGAGAAAATGGACACACCTTGTCTCGCGCTGCACTCTCGATAACTAGAATAACTTCGTTAGAATCGTTTTGGAATTATATTCTCGAGACAAAAATATTTGCAGTATTTAAAAAAACCCAATTTTCATATTGATCATACGACATACAACGTTGTATTAATTTCGAATTTTAACAACAAATAGTGGTCTATAGTTCCTATGGGCCCTATATAGTATATGATTTGTACACATTCTGATACCGCTATTTTCTGTGAGCATTAGTTAATTAATTATGTTTAATTTCGACTTTTTAAATTGAGTCTATACTATATTATTTACAAAGCATAGTAATTGTCATTTTAGTAATAATTTAAAACATTCTATTTAGATTTTAAAAGTTGTTTATAATGGTAACAAATTATTATAAGAATGAAATTGTTTAATTTTTATAAACTTACTATTATAAATATAAGTTGTTTATAATGGTAACGAATTATTATAAGAATGAAATTGTTTTAATTTTTATAATCTTACAATGATATATATATGATCATGATGATGACGATGAAGGATTAAAGAGGACATTTTAACACTAACATAAACTATCGAGGCCCTTTTATTGTGCATGAAATTAAATAATATAATATAATATGATCAAAGGAGATAATTTCAGAGATTGGGAGCAAAGTGACTAACAATCATTAACATCATCATCATCATGATCATGTCGACCTCTTTTTCTTTTACCATGAGTAGGTTGCCAGATTATAATATCTGAAGCCAGTTCCAAGTTGGATCTTCAATAGTGCCCAGAAAAATGCAATCTTTGCTGTCTTTTAGACGTGCAAAATCCGGTATATTTCCGTATATCTCTTTATTGTTTGGATGTTCTTTCCAAGATCTATTTATGATGGCACGCAGCATTCGAGTATAATTTCCATTGAGCCTTTATCGCTTTTGTTAGAGATAATCTAACAGAACCATATATTAACACAGACTCAACAGTTGCTCTGAAAAAGTTTATTTTCATTTTACCAGGTAGTCTAGATTTCCATATAGAGTTCATCTCGTTTAGGGCTGCCCAACTTTTAGAAAATCTGATATTGATATATTTTTCTGTTAATATTTTTAATTAATATAAGACTGATTTAATTCATGATAAATGATCAAGGAGGAGGGAGAATTATAATGGTGAATAGAAGAATGGATTATGACTTTTCTAAGAATAGTGACAACTACTAATATAGTGAAGGGTGGATGAATATAATGACGTATGTATAGGGGCGCTGGAATGATTTTGTATGTAGGGGGGACCAACCAATAAAAATAAATTATGTTGTAAAAGTAGAGGGGACCAATACATAGGAGGTCCCCCTAGATTTTAAAGTGTGGGGGACATATCCCCCCGTCCCCCCTGTTGCAGCGTACATACGTATGTATTATCAAGAAGGATCGGAGTTTAAATCTCTTATAGAATGGAAACCACGTGACCTCTGCTGCAGCAGATGGGACCCATGGGAGATTGTAGCAGGATCACACACGTGATCACGTACGTGTATTTAAGCGATGTGACCGAGGGGTAGATCGTGTGATCTAAATAGAACCATGTATAGGTATACCTACCAATCACACGTAGTATGATATATTATGGTTTAGGGAGTCAAATGTACTATAAAGGTTTAGGATAACTAATTGGCACCAAGTAATGGTTATAGTGTTAAGAGAGGATACTATAGAATCGGATATACCTGCTAATTAATATAGTTGAGTGACTTCGGCGAAAGCGTTCTGTTAAGTATCAAAAAGAATATTATTATTAATATAGGTATAATGTACATATAATGATAATTATTTAGAAACAACTTTTTCAATAGTTTTATTTAAGGTGTTAGGGATGTAATAGCGTCAATAATAATAATATTATTATTAAAACAATCATCAAAAATAATACCCAACTATCTAACTGATTTATTCGGAAAATAAGGGAGGGTTTTTATATCAGGTGGATATATAAGTTTATTCGCTAGTTTACATAAGTGATCCGAAGAAATTATATTATATATAGTGTTCAGTATAGGACATAACAGTGATATATAACCTGTAAACTGTGCCATTTTATAATTGGTATAGTTATTTTATTTAGGTAAATAAATTATTCAGTGGTATAACAACATATATACATGCTACGTTATGTACTAAAGTCCAATACAATAACAACACTGATATATCGTTACATAGCTATAGCTCGCATTGTAGTTGTATATATCAGTATTACAGTGTTAGATATTGATTCTATAAAATAATAAGTATATATACATATAATATATGGTAAATATTAATTAATATTTATGAAAAATGAAATATTTATTAGTATACAAATATAGAATACTATATATAGAAATATTTATTATTATTTTTCTTCTCTTAAATGGTTCCAATATCTTCGCAAATTTCTCGATATAACTTGTAATACAATACAAGTTATGGCTGCCATCTAATATATATATATATATATATATATATATATATATATATATATATATGTATATATATATACATATATCTATATATTAAATATTAACCTATATGGTGATAAATCTATTTATATATAAATATTATATAAAATTAAGAATATCATATAGGTATAATATAGTTGCTAGAACAGTTTCTCTATTTTTATATATAAATTTTATAAAATTATAAATATATTATCAAAAGCTACATTGAATGGTTTATTATAATATTAATATTTATATATAAATTTATATATTTCATGTTTCAGTTTTTGATTTAAATCTAATTTCAAGAATATAACCACCATTACTTCATTATTCCTGTATCTTCATTCATTTAAGTTGATATATCAGATTTAATCTATAGATTAATTTATGGAGTAATGCTCTCACAATTTAAATAGGAATATTTTTTACATTTATACATATAATATTATATAATACAGTCAGAGCTCTAATGTTGTAGATAAATATCCTACCTGAATTTATTATTTCATTTAAATATATTATTGTAAACTAGTCTATATAGAAAAATAAAAAAAGACTCGACTATTTGTTAAGCTTATAGGCAATACATATACTTATTAACTACTAAATCGTCCAATAACTTTACCGTAATATTAAATTAACCTATATATGTTAATATTTAACAAAGAATAATCCGTAAAATACTCAATATCCAATCTAATATATATATATATATATAAATACGATAAAAATAAGAATTAAACTAAATTATACACATATATATACATAATTTTTCACAAATAATCTAATTATTTAACCAATCTACTGAATTAAAAATATAACGAAACTTAGAAATCATATAATTATTATAATTAACAATATTAATTAAAATTTAATATATATTTAAATATAAATAATGTTATAATTACAAGCATATTCCATATATATATTCATTTAAAAATACACCTAAACTTGCTGGTACGTCAATTTAGCTTTCTATAGATAATTGAAAGAACACACGATTATTATTATCATTATTATTACAAAATGATCTATTTTATCAAGTACTATATAAATTACAATACATTTCTACCCTGTTCAATTATATTATACTATGAAATATACTCTATGACTCTAACTCTATGACTCATACTATATGAATGATACTTTATGACTCATGCACGATCACGTTTACAGGACGAGAAGAATCAGATAATCACGACGAACTGTTGGTTGAACCAAGCCTGGATTGACCCCAAGTTGAAATGGGACCCTAAGAAGTACAACAACTTGAAGGTCATTCGAATACCCTTCACCGCGATATGGAAACCGGACGTGTTGTTATACAATAAGTTAGATAATCTTATTACGTAATATGTTACTATTTATATAGTAGTGGAATTAGTAGTATAATTTATTTATTCACAAAAATACATTTAAAATAAATTGTTCGGAAGTAACATATAAAGTTATCCAATAATACTAAATAATAATAATAATAATAATAATGATAATAATAAGTAAGTAGTAAGTAATAGTATTTATTTATACACAAAGATTAATATAATATTATACAATGTGTTTCACTGTTTGTCGAACAGTTTACAGGTGTGGGTTCCCGGATGATTTAACGATCATCCGTAAAAAATAATATAATAAAATAAAATAACATTCTTAAATATAATAATATAATAATAATATAATAACACGATTACATTTCAAAGAGGGTTAGATATGTGGTATTTTAGTGGGGAACGTTTAAATAGCTCCTTGAGTTTATATTTGAAAGTGGTGATTGAGATATCTTCTTTGCGTATGGATTGGGGAAGTTTATTCCAGAGAGTTGCACCTCTCCAGCTAAATCGTTTGTTACCGTACTTTCGTAGTCGTGTAGTCGGTATGTCAAGTCTATATGTTTGTCTCAGTTGTCTGTTAGTGGTTTGTTTGTGAAGTAAAGTATGTAAATTATGAGGTTGAGTTGTTTTTGTAGTTTTGTAAAGTATAGTTAGTAGTTTAATGTTGATGTTGTCAATTGTAGGTAGCCAGTTTAGTGATTTCCGTAAGTTCGTAATGCTAGTAGTGTAATCTGTGTTTTTTAGATTAAAAATAATTCTAGTAGTTCTATTTACTAATCGGTCAATATTTTTAGTAACTTTTTTGTTTTCTCCGGCTAGTAAAGAGTTACAGTATAGAAATCTAGACATTATCAGTGAATTTGATAGAATTATAGCTGTTTGTTTGGTTAAGTATGGTCTTAGTTTTTTTAAATTATATATATGAAAGGAAGAAGTTTGTTTCATTTTACTGATATGTTTAGTAAAGTCGAGTTTGTTAGTAAAGTGGAAACCTAAGTATTTTGTATTTTCAGTCGGTATTATATTTATGTTATTTATATTTATTAGTGGAACTGTAGTATTGATCGTGGAATTGGTTATAAAGTTGATTAGTTCAGTTTTTGTTGGATTTAGTAATAAATTATTTTTTGTAAGCCAAATTTGCAGTGAGGTTAAACATGATTGTAAGTTAATTGAGTGAATGAATTGGGCGTGTAATTCTATGTCGTCAGCGTAAAGATTATAGTTCACGTGTGGGAAGTTAGTCAGTAGTTTGTTGAGTGGAAGTAAATAAATAGAAAATAGTATGGGAGAAAGAGTGGAACCCTGTGGGACTCCATATTTAATAGCATAAGGTTGTGACAATGTTTCGTTTATTTTAATAGAAAAACTCCGACCCCGGATAAAATTTGAAAACCATTTGATAGGTACCTTCCCTATACCGATAGATCTAAGTCTTTCTATTAAAATGTCAAAGTCGATAGTGTCAAAAGCGGCAGATAAGTCCAGTAGTATCAGTTGTATCGGTAAGTTGCTGTCTAGTGATTTGTATAAGTCGTCAAAGAGTGATAGTAGTGTCGTTTCTGTACTGTGATTCTTGCGGAATGCATTTTGTCTTCTGTCTAGTAAGTCGTAAGTATTTAAATATGATATTATTTGTTTGTTTACAATTTTTTCTAGAATTTTAGAAAGTAATGGAAGTTGAGATACTGGTCTATAATTACTCAGTACTTCAACATCTAAATCTGGTTTTTTTGTAAGGATTGATAATTGCGTATTTTAAATTATTGGGTATTTCACCAGTCATTAATGAAGTATCAATTATCTGTTTATAAATGTGAGCTAGTGTAGAAGCCAGTATTTTAGTCATTTTCAGTGGAATAGGGTCAGAAGGAGATGTTTTCTTTGCTGTAACAATTAAGTTATAGATATCAGTTATAGTAGGTCGTTCAAATTCTGTAAATGTGTGTTTGCAGGTTGTAGTTAGGATTGTCGTATCAGTTGGTAGTAATTTTCGTTGTAAATCTAGATTATAGCAAAGTATTTCTACTTTTTTAGAGAAAAAATCACCAAATCTAGTGCAGAGTGTTTTATCTAGATTTGTAGTGGGAAGACTTATTTTATTTTTTTTGCCTAAAAGTGTTTTGGTAATGTTGAATAGTTTCTTGTAGTCATGTTGTGAATGGTTTATTTTGTTTTTAATGTAGTCTGTTTTGGTTTGATTTAAAAGTGTTCTGTAAGTGTATATGGATTTCTGCAGTTGAGTTCGGTTAATTATTGTTGGGTGTTTTAAATATTTCTTATTTTGAGTTCTAAAAATATGTTTCAATTTCCCTAGATCTGATTTAAACCAGGGCTGTTTATCGTGTTTGGTTAAGTAGTTAGTTTTAAGTGGTGCATGTTTGTTGAGTAAGTCTGTTAGTAATTCAGTTAGTGAGTAAGCTATTAAGTGACATGAAATAACTGATTTATTTATATCGTTTTTAAATTCATCATAGTTTATTTTGTTGATGTTTCTGTAAGTGATTGTTGTTCGTTTAGGTGTAGTGTATGGCATTGTAATGGTGAAATCAATGGAATAATGGTCAGTAAGTAAAGTATGTCTGACAGGGGGTTTGTTTAACAGTTTAGAGTCAGTGAAGGTTAGAATTAAGTCAAGGGTATTTCCATGAATGTGCGTTGGGAAGTTTACATGTTGAGTGAGGTTTAGTTCATTGTAAGTCATTATGAATTTATAGTGATGTAGTAAGTCCGTATTTACGTGAAAGTTAAAATCTCCAAGTATTAAAAGATTTTCGGTAGAGTGGTCATGTATAATTTCAGTAAAGTCAGTAATGAAGGAACGGTAATCATTATTTGGTGGTCTATATATCAGAAGTATGGACAGTGAAAGATTGTTATGTTTTATTTTTGTAAGTAGTAAGTCACAGTTAGTCGATTGGTAGACTTTGGATGATGTGACGATGATGTCTTTTTGTATTAACAAAGCAACACCACCGGCATTTCTTCCATCATCTCTATTTTTTGATATCATGGTGTAACCTAAATTTTCAAGTTCGGCAGGGATTATTTTATTTTTAGCATTCAGCCAAGTTTCAGTCACAGCTATAATATTGTAAGGTTTACTAGATATGTATGACATTATTAAGTCAATATTTTTTGATATAGATCTAGCATTTATCAGTGTGGTCAGTAAGTTTGCATTGGATGATAGTCATGTCGTTTTGTTCGTATTTTTTGTTTGATCAAATTTAAATGAGTTTAGGGAATTTTACCATTCAATTTTTTGTGTGTCAGTCGGTATCAGTGGTTTGTTTTTCCAGTCAGTCGTGTTATCAGTACGTCTAAGTCGTAATTCGTAGGTGTCATTCTCTAGATTTAAAACGCATTTGTAACCATCCAGTTTCCCAGATTTAACTGCATGGTAATAAATGTTTAATAAGAATTAATTAGTAGTAAATATATATGTTATGCGTTATACATTTCCTATACATTATTGGCTTTAGTTTTATAGAATAGTTATATGTTTTTAAAAATATGTACTTATAAGTTATAATATACAAAATAGAGATACAATATATTCCATAAATAATACTTGATTCACATTAAAGATGTACATTTACATCAAATATAATGTATGATGTATAGATGTAAATCTGGAATTAAATAATATGAAATATATTATATAGATATTTCTATATTACGATTAATATATTTTAATAATTTTAAGTTGTATGTTCTATGGATTGTAATGCAAATTCGTTAATAGGAATGATGCCACATGCATGTTAACACTCGTATACGCGTGTATACTCCTATAGGTCATACTTAGTAGGTCAATTGGGGATATGTATTATTTAACACAAATAATAGATACGGTATTGTAAATATGTAATACAATTTATTTATAATTTATATTAATTACAATTAGAAAGTATTTATAAGTACATATACAACTATACTTACAAATTATATAAGTATATAATAATAATAATTTATATTATTTATTATGGTTTTTTTTTGTATAATATAATAAATATAAATAAAAATATGCTGTTTCTTATAATTCTGAATTTCTTCAAAATAAGATTTAATATTTTGTATTATTATCGCTAAGTACACATATAATAAATATGAATATTATTAGTTATATTATTTTCGTTTATGATCCGTTATATATTTTGTTTTTTTTATTACTTTAGACGCTTGATTGGTATGGCATAAAGATTCTTTAAAATAAATGAAATGAAATGAAATTAAATTAAATTAAATATACATAGTTTAATTGTGACTCTCCACCAATACCTTACTTGTCACACATCATACAGCACCTTACAAGTGACATATTACAATAGTCCCCACACGACGTATTACAATATTTCATCACGTGACGCACAACACCGTACGATATTCCACGTACTATTAAAACGTGACTCCCTCTAACACGTGACTCATCACAACACAGCGCCGACGTATCCGCCTACAAGTCTCAGATAAGCACTAACATCATCGTCTCTAACGAGGGCAATGTCACGTGGTTGTCTATGATGATCTTCAAGTCGTCATGCGCGGTGAACGTCAAGTACTTCCCTTTCGACGAACAGAACTGTTCGCTGAAGTTCGCGTCGTGGACCTACGACGGTTTCCAGGTGACCTCTAGTGACCTCTAGTGGTGACCTCTAGTGACCTTACCACGGCAATCTTTATTAACATTACATATATCTATAATATTAATTTTAAATGTAAAGTTATGGAATTTGTTTAAGATTTACATTGACCGTTTTAATATTGAATACTTTTCTTTGATAATAATATTAGTTATTTCTTAGTTTTTTTATAACAATTGTATATTATATATTATATATATATTTAAAATATATATTATTTGTATATCATATTAATTAAAATATTTTATTTTACATAATATTAATATAGGATACATATACTATTTGATACATAGTAATATAATATATTAAATATATAATATCATATATATATATAACATAAATTAACATATCATATAATCGCTGTTAAACTCCGTCTCTAACATTTTATAATATCCACTTACACACTCTGTTAACTCTCTCCTAAATCCGGTATTAACACCCGCCCAAACTTACTGTTAGTATCCGACTAAACCTACTATATACCTACTGTTAATCTACTCTCCTGTCCGATATTAACCTCCGCCTACATAGTCTATTTTCCTCTACCTAACCCCTTATTAAACAACGTCTAACTCGTTGTTAACAGTTAAACATACTAAAAGTGGGCCGGATGGAGACCTGTCTAATTACATCCCTAACAACCCTCACAT
>OZ025241.1:1102500-1117500 GCA_964019155.1 Osedax fenrisi | reverse complement strand
TAGAATAATAAATAAAGAAAAATTCAAATATTAAAATAAATCATCAAATCATCAAGTACAAACATCCATAGTATATACATTTCCGAATGTGGATTCATCAAATGCAAAACCTTAGGGCATATACTTTCGCCAATAGTATATACACTAGTAACATTTGAAGCCAACAACAATTGCATTCATACTACCCGATATAAAATATGACAAATTTATAAATTAAGCGTCAGATAAATACAAAAAAAAACAAATTCCATAATAATTCTACTACCTCTTAAATATAAATATATAAAATGTAATAAAATACAACATTAATTTAGAATAAAACAATTATAAATAGTAAATAATATAGGGGAAAGTATCCGATTACCGACCCCTAAATGATTATTTGTAATTAATAAACTTATTCAATATCAAATATATTTATTTGAAATTTTGCAATTAGGGTAATATTATGGCAATGGATAATGTGGCTATTTTAAATTTTTGATATAATTATATTTACAAGAATAAACAGGGGGGTCGGTAATCGGATACATGTACCTAATACCGACTCCCTTCTCCTATTACCGACCCCCTAAAATAATCGTGATATAAATAATTGTAGTATTATAATATCCACTAAAAATAGTAGATATACATAAATATAATTAATTATAACATTCACGCAATTTATTTTGTATTGAATTTATGTTTTATTAATAATATTAAATTTAAATTTAGACTTTATAGTAATTATATTAAAATAGTGTATATTATTATTATTTAATATTTATTTATTAATTAGTATGTATATAATCAACTAGAATCATGAATCCTAAATCTATATCAATGATACACAAACAACTTACGGCATATTTTAAAGTAAAATACGGATCTATTTTGATTGGATATTATAAATCACATGGGGTCTGTATTAGGGTAATTTATGGGGTTGGTATTAGGAAAAGCATATGGGTTGCTATAATTAATATATCTTGGTTAATAGTTATTCAAATTAAATTATTTTTATAAAAGTTATAAAAATGTTATTGATCTACAATATTATGCTCAGTATTAAGTTTTTTTTAAATAATAAAGTATTTACAATGAGTTAAAAAAAGTTATTATTCAAATATTTAAAATGTAAATACAGAATATTACATTTTATCAAATAAATATTGTAGGATTAAATATTTTTTAAAACAAAATACTTATTCGTATCTATCATTAAATGACTAACAGTTCGTGTATATATTATTTTGTGGTATATCTTATAGTTACTGAGATACGAGACGGGGTCCGTATTAGGATCGGGTAGGTAATCGGGGACATTCCCCTATAATGTGCTATTCTTTATAAAGAGCAGAACATGATTTAGATAAAATATTAAACAAAAAATAGTATTATTAAAAAACTCTTCGTAATATAATCATCATTAAAAAAACATAAATATATATATAAAATAGATAAAATATAATACAAAATATATTAAAAAATAATAGTAAATCAAATAGAAATAAAACTAAACATTTAAATTATTAATAAACATAAAATCCTTTAATTAGAAAAAATTAAATAAAATAAAAGTAATAATTAGAATAATAATAATAATAGTATTATAAACAATTAGTCTGTTATAATTTTCAATAAGTCATTTTAAAAGTGTATTATATTATAATCGGATAAAGATTAAATAAAATGATGTATAAAAAATTAATATATACCAATACTAAATATGCCATATTCAATATAATTTCACTTTATTTAAAATAACAATATCTCTAGATAATTTCGTGGATATATAGTTAATTTGTGATTTACAATCTAATTTGTCATCAATTATTATTCCTAAAAATGTTAAATATGTTAGTTGTTTGATTTTAAATCATTCATACTGAAATTCAATTTAATATTATTATTTTTATTTCGAATATTAATTAATATTAAACTATATTTACTAATATTAATATACAATTAAGTAATATTTAACCAATCAAAGCGTTTATTCGAGTTACATTGTATATTAGTTTTTAGATCAGTATTTTATTTATTGGAAAAAAATCAAATTAGTGTCATCCTAATAATACAGTCTAAATGAATAAGATATATTTGGTAGATGATCGATGTACAATATAAATAGCAGTGTCCTCAAAAACTGAACACTGTGGTACATCATATGACATATTAATACTATTCGAGTTAGTATTAATTAAACTAACATACTGTTACTTACCTATGCTTTATATAGATTTCTAATAATTTGAGAGCTATTCCTCTTATACCATAAATACTAAGTTTTCTAATTAAAATCTAATGAATTAAGGTACCGAATATATATATATATATATATAAATATAGGTATAAGTAAACAATTATATTACCACTATTATAAAGTATAGAATAATATGTTACATAATTATGTAAATTCAATTCAATTTATTGTAACGACTCTTTGAGCAAGCAAAGTTAAGTGTCGAAAGTAAAATAAACAAAAAACAATAGATCAGAATATAAACGAAAAAATAAAATATATAGTAATAATGAACAATAATGAATACAAAGGTACCTGCTCAACATTACTATATGATTTATAAATATTTATAACAATAGTGATAACAATAGTGATCAGAGATATTAAACTTTATATTATTACTTTTAATATACATTTAAATTACTTATTTGTTTGAGTAGAGCGTAGGTTATAGGGTAATTTATTCTATAGATAAGGGGCCGATGTATTGCATGCACTAATATTAGTTGAATGGAGATTAAGTTTAGACGATAGATGTAGAAGGTAAGAAGTAGTAGAGCGGATAGATATTATGAGTGTACATTTAAATTAAATTAGATATATATTCAGATCGGTTGAGGTGAAGAGAGGTGTGGGTTAATTGAAGAACTTTAAATATTACACGACAATAAATCGGTAGCCAATTAAATCTCTTTAAAATAGAGAAATATCTATTTATGAGAAACGACCACATTTAAAATAGATAATACTAACGAATTCTGCAGTATTTGTAATTTTTAAATTTGATATATAAATGACGTTATTCATTAAAATAGATAAGGAGAATATTACGGTAATCAAAAAGAGGTAATATAAAAGATGATGCGAGAGTTATAGATATACTCAAGGATATGGAGTTACGGATTAGATAGAAAGAGTGAATATGAAAGTTTATTGATCGATGAAGATTTGAAATGTGGCGATGAATAGATATAGAACCATCGAAATAAATACCAAGATATAGGGGAAAGTAACCTAATACGGACACTTTAACAATAAATGGACTTAACTTTTTATGACTCATTATTTGTATTCAAAAATTACAATATATTCATATTATATGATTATAGATAATATTGTAATTTTAAAATTTTATTTAATTTTTTAATTCCATAGATAACTGGGGTGTCCTTATTCGGTACCCATGTCCGAATACGGACACCCTGTGTTATAATACGGACACCCTATATACCACTAGATAAACTATATATTATTGATGAATCAATCAGACAAATTACAATTACGTTATTTATAATTAATTTTATGAAAAATATATTGTAATTTAATTAGTTAATATTTTATTTTTTTTATTATTTTTTAATTAATAATACAATTTAAGTGTCTAAATAATATTTTTTTTAGAATTAGCTTTATTGGTAGTATTAATATTATAACGCACACGATTATTATGAAAATCAGAATAGTTCATACGCTGTGCGTTGATTGGTTATAGGGTGTCCGTATTAAGACATTTAGAGTGTCCATATTAGGAACTTATATGACATCTAGATATATGCTTATAACTTAATGAATATTTTATAAAAAATATAGAAATTAAAAATACAATTTTTAGAATGCTTTAGTTTTTAATAATATATTGTTATATTTTATATTAATACATTTATATATACTTGAGAAGGTTTTAAGTTGAATTTTTTTTGATAAATTTAAAATCGTAATAAAAAAATCAGTTTATTGGATATATCAGCAATATTTTGAATAATAAAAAAATAAAAAATACTTTTTTAGACTATTTATATGATTATGAATATATTATTAATTAAGATTTTTTTTGTAGGATTTATGGTTTCTGAGATACCGAGAGTGTCCGTATTCGGGCACTGTACATATTCGGTTACTTTCCCCTACGTATATGATATACATTCATGAATTCCGTATTATCACGTATATACTATAGTGGTTATTACATAATATTATTATTTCTTATAAACATACACTAATTAATAATCAATATATAACTCATTATTTATAATCATATTAACGATATATTTACTAATTAATAATTAGATAGGTATATATTTTATATACCTATATATTTGTTCAATATGATAAAACAAGAAAGTTAGTTTCATTTAATCTTACTACAAATATTATAAATGACAATATATTAGATAGGAAAACCTTATCTAATATGATAAATACTAATAATTATTAGATATTAAGATATTAGATTAAGTTAAGTAAATTAATATTGTTTATTGGATACAATTATGAATTAGGCGATTATTGTTTTATCATTTTACTATTCTTGAAAGTTAATATTTTATACATTAAGTTCAGAATACAATAAAAAATACTTAGAAACTAAGATATTATAAGTAATATATTGAAGTAAATAATTTAATAAATATTAACTTATATTTTTGAATTTTGTTATGGAATAGGATTCAAATTAATAAGATTATAATTAGAAAAGCTAAAATAAATCTACATAGTATCAATCTTTAAAGATAAATATATATATATATATATATATATATATATATATATATATATATTAATATACTTGTATATACCAGTATTCATACATTATCAATATGTTAGGTATATACGATAATATATATACCAACCTATATTTCATATACTCTACATTTAACTATAGTTATATCATATAACTTATATGCATATGTATTTCTATAATATAACAATACAAATGATCTACTATGTAAGGTATAGGAACGTACAAGAGAATAGATTGTTAAATATTAACTCACAATAGATCAATTTTATAAAACCTTGTAATTTTAAGATTTCTCTATTGTAATTAAGAATATTTTCTATATAATAACGAATTATATATAAATGTTTCTCTATGTTTTTTAAATTAATGAAATATACTGTGAGTATAATAAGTAAGAGTATATACCTCATCCATAATTATAGAAAAAAATAAGTGGATACAATTAGAAATGTTAAATATTTTATAATAATTTTGTTTTCTATTGATAATAATTCATATTATTGTATGTAAGCCTATACATTTTATATTAACATATTTATAGATGTAATGAATAATTTAATTTAAATAGGGATTTAATAGTTCAACTCTATACTTTAGACTATATAATTGTTAATTAATTAATAATTAAAAACTCAATCTATTAATGGATTTTAAATTAGTATTAAAAATTCAAATATATATTTACTTATTTACCATTTCAATTATGATTATCTAAACATACAATATTATAAAATAACTTTAATTGCTTATATACTTTATTAAAATCGCATCTATATTTACAGGAAGCCCCTCTTCTATGTGTTTAATATGATACTGCCATGTCTGATGATAACACTGGTCGCGTTGTTGGGGTTTTATATCCCCAGTGATTCCGGAGAAAAGGTTACCTGTGAAATTAATGTAGAGATATAGAATGAAAGAGAATGAGAGATTTAGTGAGACAGATCTTTAGAAAGAGAGATAATGAGAGAGAATGAGAGATAGAGTGAGACAGAGATTTAGAAAGAGAGACAAAGAGAGACAATGAGAGAGAATGAGAGATAGAGTGAGATAGAGATTTAGAAAGAGAGAGAAATAGAGAGAGAATGAGAGAGAAAGGTAGATAATGAGAGATAGAGTGAAACAGATATTTAGAAAGAGATATAATGAGAAAGAATGAGAGATAGAGTGAGACAGATATTTAGAAAGAGAGAGAATGAGAGAGAAAGAGAGAGAATGAGAGATATAGTGAAACAGATATTAATAAAGAGAGAGAAAGAGATATAGAATGAGATAGAATGAGAGAGAGAGAATGAGAAAGAGATTTAGAAAGAGAGATAATGAGAGATATAGTGAAACAGATATTAATAAAGAGAGAGAAAGAGATATAGAATGAGAGAGAAAGAGAGAGAATGAGAGATATAGTGAAACAGATATTAATAAAGAGAGAGAAAGAGATATAGAATGAGATAGAATGAGAGAGAGAGAATGAGAAAGAGATTTAGAAAGAGAGATAATGAGAGATATAGTGAAACAGATATTAATAAAGAGAGAGAAAGAGATATATAATGAGAGAGAAAGAGAGAGAATGAGAGATATAGTGAAACAGATATTAATAAAGAGAGAGAAAGAGATATAGAATGAGATAGAATGCGAGAGAGAGAGAGAGAGAGAGAAAGAGATTTAGAAAGAGAGAGAAATGTAGTGAGTATCGTATTAACTAAAAATACGTTCATCGATAGGAGTAAAGGACACCTCAATCCGAGGATACCTACACCTCAATCCAAGTAAAGGAAATAAATCATATACAACAGAAGTATACTATATATATATATTACCTATTAATGTATTACTATGTATAGTTCCATATTAAGCAAAGTATGGGACTGTGGCAAACTTAAGTTATGTGCCAAAAATTAGGGGGCACCCCTAATTTTTAGTTATAATCTAAGAAATATATTAGATATATTAACAGTATAAATTATACAGTATAAGTATATATAATGAATGTTGGGCAATTATAATATGTATGGTATAGACACGTATACATATATACTATTGTATATTTTATAAAGGTAAATATTTATAAACTATAGTTTAGATTATAATTATTTGGAATAAAAAATAATTTCTTAATTAAATATTTATTTAGCGAATTTTATCTATTTTTAAATGATAATTATGCTTTCTTGATAAATAACTTTTAATAAAATTGACACCAATGATAATAATGCTAATCCTGAACAATTGTCTTGTGTAAGCGAATTTCTTGAATGATTGTGTACTAATTTAAGTTTAGAAAAATGTCTTTCACCTGTTTTACACCATTAGAGATAGATATATCCTATATACAATTTCAATATTTGGATAAATATCAATAATGTCTGGTCATTGTATTATATCTATCAGTTTCGATAACATATTTATAGAATTTTTTATTTATAGTCTCGTTTATTAATTCATCATTGATATCCGAAGAATATTTCTCAATGAGAAGTTTATAGGTTATTCGTACCTAGTTATACCTAGTTATTGGTTATTTTTAAAATTGAACGCTTTCGTCATTCCTCTAATATTCGTGAATACATGCATATATGCCATGGCTTTAT
This sequence comes from Osedax fenrisi, assembly GCA_964019155.1. Classification (NCBI taxonomy): domain Eukaryota; kingdom Metazoa; phylum Annelida; class Polychaeta; order Sabellida; family Siboglinidae; genus Osedax; species Osedax fenrisi. Next base: position 1,110,164 of record OZ025241.1, on the reverse strand, counting down.
TTATGGAATAAACTATCACATAAAATACGCTCTAATCAATCCACCAACTCATTTAAATCTCCATTAAAAACGTATCTATTTACCAATGCATTTCCCTGATCACTATTTTTATCACTATTTTTATAACTATTTACAATCTTATATTAATGTTGAGTACTTTCTATATTCCTATTGTTCGTTATTATTAGTTATTTTATTTTCGGTTATATTGTTTTTTTTTTACTTTAGACGCTTGATTTCTGAGAGTCTTTAAAATAAATTAAATTAAATTAATTTAAATTAATCTGATACGATAATGGTCCTCAGATGTCCTATAAATCCAAAAGTTTATCCACTTCATCATATGCATCAATCATCTTCTTTAATGCGAATATATATTAAATATTAAATATTAATTATCATAAATATATAAATATATGTTATCTAAAATAATCAGTAAAATATATATACTCCACTAAATATTGGCTAAACTAAATTTAAAGAATAGGAAGAACATGGTATCCACATTGCTAATAGATTATGATTCTGTATATGTCCCTGCATCCTATTGTATCTTCCAGACATGTTACTTGTGTTATCGTATCACGACAATTCTTTATAGTAATCCCACATTTCTTGAAGAATTTCAATAATACATTTATCAAGTCTAAACCAGTATTGGAATTTATTTCTACAGATGTAATAATTCTGTCCACTATGCTATCGTCTTATACATGTCTAACTAATATAGTATATATATATATATATATATATATATATATATATATATATATATATATATATATATATATAATACTACTACAATATATTGTCAATTGATCATCATGGGAAATACCGGGCGTGGTGTCAACTGATATACTGAAATATTTTGATTTTCTAATTTATTTTAGTATAGTTGATTTAACTTGATTAGCAAGTATTATAATTATTTTATGAAATGCAGCACATATAGGATTATATAAGTAATTAATACTTTTACCTGTAAGAATTTAATTAGTTAGATGTCATATAAATATGTATTAAAATTTATGAAATTATAGAACATTTAATATAATTTTGAAAAGTATACACACATATTTTATATAATATAATTTATATTTATATAAATATAGTATACTTCTATAGAAGAAGAAGACATTTTATTTAGAAATCGTTTAAACAATTAAGTTAACAATAATGTATAATGAAATAATAAGAAAGTTATAGTGTAAATAAATATGTTTTTAAATTCTTTTTGAACTTTTCTGAGTATCTTTCAGCACGGAGTGTTGCAGGTAGTGAGTTCCAAGCTATCGGTGATATACATAATATACATAATATACAAACCTTTACTTTTAAATACAAAAGCATACTTTTCTATATGTGTAGATAAAAAAAGATCATACTTCTAAACTAATTCTAGTACACCCAAATAATTTCCATTATGATTTGAACTATATTATAATATCTTGATCATAGCCTCTAAATGCTAAATATCCTCACATATGATGTAATAACATCTATAATTATACTTAATATATCTCACCAGTATCGTGTTTCACTTTCTATTTATGTAATCAAGTATTCATCAACTATGCGTATAATGTTATAATTAGTCATCATTGTTGTATTCCTTGATCTATAGTTATCACTATTTTGATGTGCTGAAACTTTTTCATATACATGTTTACAATCATTGTATCCATTGGTGAATTAGTTAAATTGCTAATAAATAGCTTATAAGTTAAGCAATAAAGCATCTGTGTTCAGGAAAGGGACATTAAGTAATTGTTTTCATATTACAATTACTTTAATAATTGATTACAAAATATAACATTTTTTTTTCTTCAAAATTGATGGTCCCCTAATAATTGATAGCACCATATATGTGGGACCCAGGGCATTTACCCACCTTGCTACCTGCCTCTTCTATTGGTAATGTATTCATTTACATACCCCATTCTCCTTTCAGTACCGCCCGAGTAATTAGTTAATCGTATCACCATTAGGTGGTATCCTATCAATATTCACTTGGTTTTTCGTCTTCAATTCTTCTCTTTTTATTTTCTAAACAAATCTATATGGTATATCCTAGCTCGGATTATATTATGAATATTTGGATACGCATATTGATTATCTATTTGATTCTTATTGTTATTTCCTTGAGCTATCATATATATATATATATATATATATATATATATATATATATATATATATATGTATATATACTAGTAGTGATGGTGGGGTTGTTTTTCTTATCAAGTTATATCATTGTATACTATCTTATTGATAATATATACTCGTAGATCTACCTTATTACTATTATTATTATCTCATAATTACTTTATTCAAGGCATTACCTATATGTAATGTATATTCATTTATAGACCCCAAAGTAAGAGTATATTATATATCATTTTAATTTATATTCGTTAACTTGAATTTTAATTGCAATAAATTATTCGTTAACTTAAATTTCAATTCTCTTTTTTTGTAACTATAACTCATTCACTACTTATATCGCAGAATATTGATTTCCCATTCACATTAGTAGCAATAATATTGATATTATCTGTACCTATTCCATTCATAATGATATCGAAGTAAGTAACTATATAGTTACTTAGGTATATACTCGTTCACTGGCCACTATGTTATTTATTTTGTTAAATTCTATTCATTTTCAATAGTCGAAAATATAAACTTATTCAATAATTCATTACAAATGTATAATTAACTAAATATTGTTTAATTATGATATGTAAACATTATTTAATATGTCTCGTTCATCCTCTACATTAGTTTGTACTCTACATTATGTAATATTTGATTGATACACAATTTGTATTACACATAAACCTTATAAATATATAATATATAAATATATATAAATATTTACAAATATAAATATATGTAGCAGAATAACGTATTTTATATTGTAATGTAGTTGTTTTTAAGTGTATAGTATATATTTTTAATTAGTTATATTTTGTTTTTTAATAATTATAAAATTATAAATGTTGATTTTTGTATGTTTGTATTTAATGTTATTTAGTTTATTGTAATATAATTGGTTAGACCAATGAACTGTAGCGTAGCAATATTATAATCTGAATTATATTAGATTTAATAATATTATGCCTTGACTAGTGGCGCTGGAATGATTTTGTATGTAGGGGGGGGGGGCTAACCAATACAAATAAATATTGTGGTAAAAGTGGGGGGACCAATACATAGGAGGACCCCCTAGATTTTAAGGTAGGGGGTATATCCCCACATCCCCTTGTTGCAGCGCCCCTTGGCACGAGTAGGTGTATATACATTTATATTGTAATATTCTATATTGTAATGTTGTGTATATTATTTACAGAATATTGTAGGTTACCTATGGTTTTTTATTTTTATTTTATAATAAAAGTAATTTAAATACAACTGTCCTCTATCATTTTGAGTGATGTAATAAGTCAACACCTATGTCATCTACTTATTACATAATTAAAGTAATTAAAATATTATAAAATATAATGTCAGGAAAAACAAAATTAGAAAGATAAATATTTAATAGAATAGATTTACTACTATTTATAAGTAAATTATTATTTAAGAGCCATTCACGAATATTATTTACACATAATATTAATTTACAGTGATGACAAAATGCAGCGTAAATTTCAATATCATCATCATATATACGATATTTCACATTTAGTGTTTGTTCGATTATATATTTCAAATGAGAAATATAAAGAGTAATATGCTGAGTAGGTGCCTACCTAATGTGGATCCCGGTGAAACCCCGTATAATGAAATAGTAACACCTGAAATACAATCATAAATCTTAACCGAATAGGTTCAATCTTTGATAAGTAGGCTTCATATTTTTAAAGCATCTCCAGCTAACAGCTGGCAGCTATAGCCCACTTATTATTGATAGTCTATTGATAACTATATCATGAGATATATAATCAAATGCAAATAAAAACCAATTTGTAATAATTGAATACAGCAATATTTATATAAAGAGAAATAAATATCATTCATGGTATCGAGCAAATCAGTTTCAGTAGTATGACCCTTCGTATCCAGAAATTGTCAGTAGTGGGGGCAAGGTCACCAATATATTTTAAAGAGTATATACTTTATAGACTTAAAGTTTATATTAACAGATTTTCAATATTTTATGTTTTACGGATAATGTATCATGATACATATACTTATTGTACAATTATAAATACAAATAGGTTGTGTATATGTATTGTATTGTATAACCTATTGTATATTTAAACATTCACAAATAATTTTAGTGAGCATTTTTTAATACTTTTCGAATTAAGGGAAGATGCAAATCAAGAAATTCCTCGGGCACAACATTTTAGAGGCTATACAAATTTGTAAACTTTAAAAAAATGAGTAGGGGCGAGTTGGAGAGACTTGAACTAACAATTTTATTTATAAAAAAACTTTTACTATATCTAACATATCCTACTAATGTATTCATTAAACATGTTTAGTATATTATAATTAATAAATGGGATTACTCTTTTTCAAAACATTTTTCAGAAAAATTGTTATCAACAAATTCAAAAGTTAAAAATGTCTCAAATCTCCATATAAATTGGGGATAACTGAGACACTATAATTTTGTTAAATCATATAATATAATCAAATTTATCAAATTAAACAACACATATTTCAAATATTTTTCTAATAAATATATATATATATATATATCAGGCAAAATCGTTTGAAAAAATTTGATATTTGTTATTAATTAAATTTATTAATATCATATTTAATATACCTACTATATTATATAATATATAGCCCAAACATCATATATTTATATAATATATAAATATGTAGTCTTATATTACTTTATTATATATTTTATAGTGATGTAAAAGATATTCTAATACTCATTTTTATTTTTCAAATAAATAAAATTCTAGAAAATATTTTCAAAATGTTACTCCATGGCATAAAACTATATCCTCATTGGTTTATTAGTTATACATTTTTTTAAATATTTATATTGCAGAAATACAAATTTATTGAGGTGGATGAGGTTTCCTGATTATTAAAGTACCCCCATCTTCTACTATGGTCAAAGGAAGGAAGTATACAATGCATCATGTTATATATACCTATATCATGATGCAGATCTTGATTATACTTTGAATAGTAATGTATAGTGTACTATAGTATACGATAGTTTAATATATATATATATATATATATATATATATATATATATATATATATATATATATATATATATATAATTCTAATATATTAAAGTTACGAGATCTTATTATATATATATATATATATATATATATATAATTCTAATATATTAAAGTTACGAGATCTTATTATCTATAAGAATATTTTGTTTATGCATAATATATTTGTAGGTAATTGTCCAAAAACTATGAATAACATTTTTGTAAGGAGATATAATAAATATAGATATTTAACTTTTAATTATACTCTACCATATATAAAAATACACGATATCATAATTCAATATTATTTTCTGGTCCAAAAAAATGGAATGAAATCATTAATAATCCATACATTTAAAAAATATTAAAAAAAAATACCTCTTAAAACAGTATTCATAGATATTATTCATATACATTTTTTAATAGATTTATTATTCTTCTTCTTTTTATTCATTTATTTTAATATATTTATGTACTCATTGTTTATTTCTTTATATAAGTATTTTCCCCTACATGTAGGTATACTGCAGTATTAACTTTAAAAAAAAAACTTTAATTTTTATATATAATCTTCATTTTAATTTCGTTTATATAAGGTATTTTTCTTTTCAGTATTACAATTTTTAATAATTGTATTCTTCTTCTTTTTATTCATTTATTTTAATATATTTATTACATATTCTTTATTTGTTTATAAAAAGTATTTTCTCCTACAGTATTAATTTTTTTTAAATAATCTCTAATTTTAATTTTTATTATATATAATCTTCATATTTTATTTCGCCTATATAAGGTATTTTTTCTTTTCAGTATTACAATTTTTAATAAATTTATTCTTCTTCTTTTTATTCATTTATTTTAATTTATCTATTACACATTGTTTATTTGTTTATAGAAAGTATTTTCCCCTACAGTATTAACTTTTTTTTCAAATAATCTCTAATTTTCATTTTTATTATATATAATCTTCATGTTTTATTTCGTTTATATAAGGTATCGTTCTTTTCAGTATTATAATTTATATATATATATATAAATAAATAACCATTAATTCAATTATTAATTTAAAAAAAAAAACAAAATTAAAATCACAAAAAATAATAAAATTAAAATATTATTTTTGTTTTATGTTAGGTATTCAGGTGCAACTCCATTTTTTATTTTTAACAATTTATATATAATGACCTCATACTTTCTCTCTTTTTAGAGAAATTTTAATTTTTTACATTCTTAAATATATTTATATTTTATTTATTTTATGAGAATCTAGACTATCCAAAAATATGATGATTGGGGAAATTCTAGTAAAAACATTAACTTGTTTATTAATGTCCCCATCATTCCTAGCCTGTTGGAGAGGAATGATAAATCTGATTTATTTATATAAATATATATCATATTGTATATAATATATGTATACATATTATTATTTCATATTTATTGCACAAAAACTTTAAAATATTATATCTTGACATTTTATTTTACACGTGTACACTTTATAATGTTAAGAAGATTCCACCGTTTTAACTGTTTGATAAATTTTATAAAATTGTCATATTTTATAAATACTATATAAATGATAATAAGTACTATTGAATATAAATATATTAATGTGAGACAATTATAAAACCAAATCGATTTTCAGTAAACAAATATATTTTTGTTTTAAAGTATATTTTTCATTATCTAATACTAGTCATTATCTCATATAAATATGAATGTTATCTATTTATTTGAAAAAAAATACTTATTATCTAGGTAATATGGATCTTTTTAGTAGATCATTTCACTCTATCTTTTATATATAAAAGGTATGAAGGTTTACCCCTTAATGATATATTGAATATATTAATCATTTTACTGAGAGAATATTGCATAAAATAAATATTTAATTATAATTATTTCATCAGTTGTTTATAAAATAGTTTATAATACAATTATTTAAGATAGTATAATATATATATATACATTTTATTGTTATAGATTTGTTAGTTATTACTATAATAAAACTATTGATATGTATACAATGCTTAATACCTGGTTGAATATATTTGATTGAACATAACAATACTTCATTATCACCAACACTCTTTTTTATTCAGATATATGAATACATGAATATTAGCTATTATCTCTACTTCCTTAGCACTAAAAAGTCTTAAAACTTTACATACTTTTCTGATTCTTTTTGCAATTGTTCTTCATTAATAATTAGTTATTTTTTATTTTCACTATAATATGAAAATTGTTGTCTTTATTTTGAGTATCATTATTATCGTTTATTAAATCATCGCCATCTGGTAAGTTTAATGATTTTGCTGGAAGATAATTTTCAATTAGCATAACAATACCTCAAATGTCATATAACCCCTACACATAATTTAAAAAATAGATATTTTATATATGTATTATATATATTAATTATATACCTTATAATATGATTTTAGAGTTTGTTAT
>OZ025241.1:1070000-1092500 GCA_964019155.1 Osedax fenrisi | reverse complement strand
ATATTAATACAATATATATATACCTACAGATAATGCTAGTTATAGTTTATCTACATATCACATTTACATATTATAAATATATCGAAACATACATAAATAGATATCACCAGCACAATAGTTGTAATAACATGTATATTATGTATAAAAGTAGAGTTTACTATTTTCTCGATATTCGTAGGAATGTCGATGTTTTAAAACTACTATATATAGTAGATATATCTATATATAGTATACTATAGTATCTGTAGCATAATACATACATATAACATAGTATATCGGGTATAGTAGTTCGGTTGGCAAAGATTACATCCTACTTCTCGGCGGCTCGTTATTAATAACCCGTTATGAATTCCCGCCTAACGCGAAGATAACGAGAACTGGAACATTCTAGAAGCCTGTATAATGTGTATAGGAGTCCCCCTCTCTCTCGAGATAGTTGTTATACTGTATAGAGTAGAGTAGGCTATCGTTGCTTAGCCTTCACCTAGTCGATACCTCACCTACACACGGATTACTCACACCATGGAAACAATAGCTGAGGAAGAACGTCACCCTACAACAATTAGGTTTCAAATATTAGCAGTGCGGTGATTACGTTATTGAGAGGACATCGATAGGACATTAAATATGCCATTAGGCTCGTGAGTCGCGACATGTAAATATATATGTTATTATAATTATATATATATAATCTGAGCCCCTAACAGGTTTCTATGTATACATGTGTAGAGATGCATTTCTTATAACATATTATTATTAGTTGTCTCATTATTGATTATTACCTAGTTACATATAGGCATAATAGTTACATATAAACATACTCCCCACATAAGTGAAATTAGTCAATTACATTCAAATTTATTTAAATGAAGATAATTATGATAAACATATATATATATATATATATATATTTATTTAAAATTAGTATTTAAATTAACCCAATGGTATTCCATTTAATAAATATTTTTTATGAATGTATCTTAATATTTCGAAACATAACAAGTTAAACAATATATTGTTTAAAGCAAGTGTTACTAAAACATATAGAAATATAGATATCACAAGTTTCTAAAATGTTTGAATAATTGATAACATATATCTGACAACTGGTGGTTATTACAGTTTTTAAATAAATATACACATGCTGATTATTAAAACTTATCACGTAGGTGACTATATTAACCTATTACCAATTAACCTATTACCAATTAACATATTACCAATTAACCTATTATTAAATAGGTAGGTACAAAATATGCATATATTTAATATTTAAATACATTTACTATACCTATTATCAATTGATATACGTAACCTATTAATATATTAAATCATAAATTAAAACCTTATAGTAATGGGATACAATTATTTCACAGTATATTTTCCTTCATTACGCATTAGGATACTATTACCAATACAATATACCAATACCAATATAATAATAACCTATACTAATATATTAAGGGTGATACTATATATTATAAAAATATGATGTAGTACATAGCCATGCGAGAATCTGTATCATTAACATTACATGTGTATTTTAATGTAATCATGTCTTGTTCAATTTATAATCACTCGTTATATTATAAAATTTCATAAGTGTTGAGAATATACAAAATAAAAATAAATAATTATATAAATTAATTAAATTAAATAATTTAATTAATTAAAGAATCGTATCGTCTTCTTGAATTAATGATGACTCCTACTTCGGCGTAAAGGCTTGGGAATATAATTCCACCAGATGCAAACCAACCGAACGATATTTTCCCAATTCTCATCAGATGTATCTTCGGTACTGAAAATAAATACTGAATATTGCAGACGAGTGTTCCTCAATAATTCTTCATTTAGAAGTTTATTTAAATATTTTGTCTTTCTCATAATAACAGATTTAAGAGTTATGCTTAGTATTTTAAATTTACAGATATTGTACCAAAGAAACACATTTAATTCATCTAATGTTTTAGTAGGTTTAGTACCTAATACTTATTTGGTCAATATCTTATTTAAAATAATCTTAAATATGATTTAATATTTCTAATTAATTTATAATATAATTTAGTTTAGAATTAATGAGTAAACTATTGCAATATTCAAATCTGGATAAGTCAAGAGATTGCACTAAAGCAATAGTTGGATCATAACTCAATAACTCTTATTTTTCTTATATTAAATATATTAAAATTAGCAGAAATTTACATTGTGAAATGAGGTGTATCCTACATTGAGTAAATCCTAATTTATAATATTATATTACTCCAAGAGATTTAGCACAATCAATTGGAATGATAAAATTATAATCATAGGTATGACTAATAGTAGGTCAAATAAAAGGTTTAAGTGTAATATTAGTAGTTTAGTTATAGAATAATTAGGAAAAAGGTAATTTAGAAGAAGCCACTTTCTTATATTTCAACAAAAAAGGTTATTTCACTCATTAAGTATGCTTAATGTGCACATTAATACTATAAGTAGGAACTTTCCAATATAACTGAATATATATATATAATCCCTATTTTAAATCTATTTTATTAGCTAATAGAACATAAATTTGTTTGATACATATTTTCAATATTGAAAATAAAATACAATGTGCTATATTAGCCAATATAACCATGGTTATTATTATTATTGTTATTATTATTTTATTTTGGTGGAGTCCTTTGATTCCATTCAGGAACTTTGATGAATTTTCACTTATAACCATATGTCTCTAATGTCCATTCGAAGCCGCTCTTATGTTAAAGCATCCATCGTTTTAATGAGAGCCGGTTATTTATTTATACACAATTATATAAGATCACTTCTAAATAGTATTTTAAGACCTGTTTTAATGGTACAGACGAGGCTTGAACCCGTATTTTACTGATTGTGTTTCTGACGCCTTAGCTAACTGAGCCATACAGTCAGTTAATTAGGTTATTACCATATTATAAAACTGGATACATATTAATAAAGTATCCTTAAAAATTGATAAAAACACTTATATTTTTCAATAATAATAATACAAATAAAATTGAAAATTGAAAATATATAGATTAAAAAGTTTATTTTTCAGGATGTATTTATTGAAAATAAATTATATTGGAACGGCCAAATAATTTATATATATATATATATATTATAAATAATCAATATCCATTGAAAATGTATAAACAGTTAAATTTAAATAAATGTTAATAATAAGTTATTAGATTTATTTATAATGTTGTTTTCTCATTTAAATTAAGTATCTTATATTTAGGGTAATACATGTATTACAAGCTATGTAAACAAAATTTATATGTAATGACGTCTATTGTTATAATGTATACTAGCTATATAATGTATAAACACGATTATAAGATATATAATGATTTCAAGTTTAATTATATTTGTTAATTAAATACTGCAATATTTATGTTCAATACATAATAACTTATTATCTTAAACATATATAATTTGTTCACGATAAAAGAGTATAGCTATAAATCTATAAATATTATTTAAATGTAATTAGAGCAATATATCAAATAAATAATATTGTTTATGATAGTGTATTTATATTTTATTTATTTATAAATTATACATAAATGATATCCCACCAATAATATAATATAACATATTATTAAAATACTATCAAAAAAATAATTAACTAATAGTATTATTAAAAAGTATACTTTATGTAAATTATAAACTACCTTTTTATAAATTATATATTGATCACTATATATTAGGTATTAGTTATTATATATTATATTGTATATGTATATTAAAATATATATATATATATATATATATATATATATATATACATGTTATGTAATATATAAAGTGTAATATTAGATATTTTTAATGGAATTTATCATAATTTCCGTTCTAATCTAAGTTTCATTATATATGTAAAGTGGCTTAAGTGTTTGTATTATTGAAGTTATAACTCAAAGTTATATATAACACACACATATATAGGTGATAATAATAATAGAGTAAAGAGCATGGACCTAAAATATATCCACATTTATTAATAATATGAACTTTATAATAAATGATATAATTCAAAGTAACAAATTTAAGTAACAAATACAAAATATATAATCTAAAGCATACCTATGAAACAAATATTACACACATTATATTTGCTTTAATATGTACAACAAGGTATGTACCTATGTTTATTATATACTATATTATATCATATATATATTATATTTACAATTATAATTACAATAGTGATTAATTAATAAATAAAAAACATGTTAATACCCAACTATACGTTACATGCGTTCCTTAATACGGTATAGCATGCCTCAAACCGCGGTTCCTAAATATTAATTCTTATTTTCTCTCTTTCTTCTAACCACTAAATCATCCAACTTATTATTTGTGCATTCGTTATTTTCGTATTCGTCATTTGTATCTTCATTATTTGAGTTATTTTATCTTCTACGTTTCGTTATATTCTAATTTGCATCGGAAAATATTGTAACATTAATACATTGTTCATTTATTATTATTTCCTTACCGCAAGAGAGAAAGTGCCTAATAACTGGCCCAATTGTTGTATTTAATAAACTTTTTATCATCATCATATTAACGAAATAGTGCTAATGTCATAATATATATATATAAAATTAATTTAAAATTATCATTATCTTTGTTATAATTATTTTTGTAATTTAAATATTTATTAAAAAATAACCAATCGATAAATATTATAATTGAAACTAAAACACTTACATTGACAGTATAATGATATAGAATATTAGGAATAGTATGCCGGTGATATTTAACTTATTATTTGTTAAATGTTGTTTGATATGTTATTATGTTAAGGGGGTATCCCACTACAAGTATTTCCGGTAACTTTCCGGAAAATATTGTAGTGGGATACCTCCTTTATATAAATAAAAATCTAAATTATGGATGTATTATGTCTTACGTGTATAGTATATTACAAAAGTTACTGAAAATATCAACGAGATTAATAAAAAATAATTAAATTAAAAAATCTACCGGAAAATCGTAGGTGAAAGTAACCCAATATAGACACTTTAACAATAAATGGTCTTAACATCTTATGACTCATTATTTTTATTCAAAAATTACAATATATTAATATTATATGATTATTAATATTATTGTGATCTTAAAATTGTATTTAATCTTTTAATTCCATATATGGAACCTATAGGTAACGGGGGTGTCAGTATTCGGTACCCATGTCCGAATACGGACACCCTATATACCACTAGATAAATTATATATTATTGATGAATCAAAAAGAAAAATTATAATTACATTATTTATAATTAATTTTATGAATAATTTATTCTAATTTAATTAATTAATAATGTATTTTATTTTTATTATTTTTTTAATTAATATTACAATTTAAGTATCTAAATAATAAAAAATTTAGATTTAACTTATTGGTGGTATTAATATTATAACGCACGCAATTTTGAATAGTTCATACACTGTGCGCTGATTGGTTATAGGGTGTCCGTATTAAGATATATATAGATAGACCTCTATAGAGTGTCCGTATTAGGGACGTATATGATAAATTATAAACTATTTAATAATAATAATATGACCTCTAGATATATGCTTATAACTTAATAAATATTTGATATCAAATATATAACTTACATATATAATTTTTAGAATGCTTTATTTGTTAATAATATAGTGTTATATATATTTATATATAGTTATATATAGTTATATAGTTATATATAAATATATTTGATATCGATACATTTGTATATTCTTAAGAAGGTTTTAAGTTGAATTTTTGTTCATCAATTTTAAAACATAATACAAAAATCAGTTTATTGGATTTATCAACAATATTTTGAATAATTAAAAAATAAAATTGTTTAGACTATTTATATAATTATGAATATTTTATTCATTAAAATTTTTTTATGTATGATTTATGGTTTCTGAGATACCGAGAGTGTCCGTATTCGTGCACTGTCCGTATTCGGTTATTTTCCCCTACACATGGTTAGGGTACATTTCCGTATATTTACCATTATATATATAGGATATGTTACATATATTATTTATTATATATCAATTCTTTTTATATTATAGATTATATATTGCTTTTTATATTATGTTATATATCATAATATATCATTTAGTTATATTGTAACTGTGATTTAATTATTATCGAGAATTGTAGATATAAGGGATTGCATATGTTACCAACGTTATTATTAATGTATCATGCATAATCCATAATATATTGGAATATGCATAGTTGTAATATTTACATTGGAATCTATATTATAAAAGTTCAGACAGTATTGCTTACATTTCAAGTATCGATCTTTAATGTTAATAATTTAGCATTTTAGTTGAAGAATATATTAATTTTTCAATGTAATATTAAAATTAAAATTAAAGAATTTCACTTCATAATTCGATTCAAATTCGACCAATATTTTAAATACCGTACCAATTAATTGTGTAAGGTATACTAAAAATGATTAATAGTAGGGGAAAGTATCCGATTACCGACCCCCTCCTAATACCGACCCCCTCTCGTATCTCAGTAACTATAAGATATATCAAAAAATTATATATACGTGAACTGTTAGTAATTTAAAGATACAATTGAATAAGTATTTTGTTTTTAAAAATATGTAATCCTACAATTGTTATTTGATATAATGTAATATTATGTTTTTACTTTTTAAATACTTGAATAATAACTTTTTTTAAATTATTGTAAATACTTTATTACTTAAAATAAAGCTTAATACTGTGCATAATATTGTAGAACAATATAATGTTTATAACTATTATAAATATAATTTAATTTGAATAACTATTAATCAATATATTTTAATTATACATATGATTTATAATATCCAATCAAAATAATTCGTATTTTACTTTTAAATATGTCGTAAGTTGTTTGTGTATCATTGATATAGATGTAGGATTCATATTTCTAGTTGATTAGATTCATACTGATAAATAAATAAATATTAAATAATAATATACACAATTTTAATATAATTACTATAAAGTTTAAATTTAAATTTAATATTAATATTAAAACATAAATTCAATAAAAAATAAATTACGTGCATGTATTTATATAATATAATTAATTATATTTATATCAACTATTTTTATTGGATAATATAATACTTCAATTATTTATATAACGATTATTGTAGGGGGTGGTAAAAGGATAAGGGGTCGGTATTAGGCACATCTATCCGATTACCGACCCCCTGTTTATTCTTGTAATTATAATTATATCCAAAATTTAAAATAGCCATATCATTCAGAGCCATAAAATTACATTAATTACAAAATTTCAAATAAATATATTTAATAATGAATAAGTTATTACAAATAATCATTTAGGGGTCGGTAATCGGAGACTTTCCCCATATACATATAATATTTGTTCTTAATTAATTTTAATATATAATATATATCTAAAGTTCCATAAAATGAAATTATACAATAAATCTTATAATATACAAAATATATAATAGTTAAAATATTGATTGAATTATGAAATTGTAATGATTTATCAATTTTTATGATATTTGATATATTTATTAAATTTAAATACATTATTTTATTAATCAATTTTATTAGATTCTATTTCCGATCTAAATCATCTATTCGTCTGTATATATTACTATTACAAATTACGTTATAGGTATTACAATTTACATATTTACAATGTATTTCTAAAATGGTTATTATAGAATATGTTTTTAATTTTAATACTAAATTTAAATTAATTGTCTCTATCTATGTTCTAAATGTTTAATTATGCATGTAGAGTATATACATAATGTAATATGAGTAAATCTGGCTAATATTGCTTAAATAAAGTATAATATTGGTTACATACATTATAATATTGGTTAAATCAATTTTAATCTTGGTTAAAGTTATACTAACATCTGTTAAGATATATTAAACTTGGTTAAAGTTTATCCGATATAAGATATGATAAACCGCACGTAGATCAGAAGAACTATAGTTCCCTGTAATATATTACAGGCATTTGTTTAACATTTTATTAAATATAATATCGGTTACCCTTTATTAGAATAAGCTTTATAGAATAATTCAATGGTTATGATTCATCTTGAAAATTATATTCTTTAAAAATAATATTCTAAATAATTTACCAATTAACACATATAAGAATTTCTATATGCAAAATGTTATTTAAATATAGACTTCACAACTGAAACGAAGTAAACAATACTTGACTACTATTACAATAGATTACATCATCTTATTAAAACTGACAATACCCTACCATATACATGTAGACAGGACGAACGGCTTACTTTACCGGACAGATTATTATATTTCTTTAGGTTAGAATCCAAGTTCATACAATGCAAAGTAATGTTTTTATAAATAGGCTTTTTAAAACTTAATATTATAAATATTTATATATATCAACCAATCTATATTTTAAATTATAAATGAACGAGAAATTAAGAATATATTTAGTATCCACTTATATATCGAGAACTAATTGAATAACTCTCAACATAACTCTCTGTATTACGACATACAGGACCGCGGCCACTCAAACCGTACGACCGGAAGTTGTGGGTACACCGAAATCTCGATTTATGGAAGCCTCGGTTAACGACCCTGTCCTCGAAGTCACAATCGGTAGGCAGCAGCAGCAGCGGCAACTACGAACCGACACGGGAGTTACCACTGAACCACGATCGGAGGGAAGCGTGCGATCATCACCCGAAGAGAGCTCTCTCTCCGATTCGATGACTCAGACGGCGGTCTACCCGGTTAAACCTCAACGCAAGATGAAAACTCCTCGTCTTCCCAGGATTCTTCGCGCCACCGAAACCTACAACAGAGATCCTAAAGATATTAACTGTCACGTGACGGTTATTATTATTTATCTCTCGTCTGCGCAGTATTGGGATATTTGGAGGGTATTGGGATATATAAAGTGGAGGGATATTAATTAGTACGTAAAATTAGTATCATCTGCGCAGTATTGGGCAACTTTGCATCTAATCTACACTCACACTAGTTATCTCTATACTATATAAATATCACTTACACTTCAAGTATACATTACTTATACTTGTATAACATATGATTTATTCCACATTTTTAGCTGCGTTTATTTCATTAGTAGCACTTTGTATCGACTATCACTTGTCAATTATATAGAGCCGTACTGACGAACAGCGATAGTACATCAATATTAGCAAACTATGCACCCTTGATCACAAAATGAGTAGAATAACTTAAAATAGTTATTCATTCTGTCAAATAAAGATAACCGCAAATATATTCGAAGAACTATTACCAGTAGTAAAGTAGTTTAAATAACGTTATTCAATAGTTTCTTAAATATAAACTCATTTATCCTTTATTAGAATAAGTTTCTTACCACATAATTCAATATTTAATAAGTCACCTTGAAATAATTATGACATAATAGTTTACTTCACGTTCGACATTATTACGTCATAATTGATCATTATTTCGACGTATTACGGAATGAAGGCAATAATGGGCAGATTTAGGCCATTTGTGTCCGTATTAGGTACCCATGTCCGAATACGGACACCTTGTGTCATAATACGTATACCTTATATACTACTAGATAAACTATATATTATTGATGTTGAAACTTATATTATATAAAGTAATTCTAAAAACTTTTTTTTGTTTTTCAAATATATAAAATTATAGAAATTATTTTCAAAATTGCATGGAATTGTATAAACCTTGACCTTTAGTGGACTAATATTATACTGACGTGTTTTTTTTTATAATTATTGATATATTAGAAATATCATTGAACCTAATAAGGTCTATGGTATTTTCAAGTATCCCCACCTTCCCTTACTTCATAATCGAGTATAATATATCAGGAATAAGTATCAAACAAAAGTTAATTTTAGAATGATAAATATTAGAATCATTTATTTATATTATAATTCATTGTGTCATACATTATTACTCATAATATAATTACATTATTACAGTAATGATATATAATCCTACTAAACGTTCATGTTTCTTCATCTATATTATAAATTCTGTAATAATTGATTTTTATATGGTATATAATTAAATATTCTATTATAAGTTCAATGATTATAGTATGTATAGTTATATTGACATACCTATATACAACTAGGTAATGATGACAAGGAACATAATTATTTGTGATGAAATAAATTCACTTTGATAAATATACGAGCGATAACTTAATATAGTTAAATGTTAAATAAGCGTAATGGTTATTTATAGGTCTTCCTTTATAAGTCTTCCTTTATAGATCTTAATGTATAGGTTATTATATATAGGTCTTCCTTTATAAGTCTTCCTTTATATGTCGTCCTTTATAGATCTTCCTTTCTATGTATTTCATTATATATCTTAATGTATAGGTTATCATTTATAGGTTTTCCTTTATAGATCTTACTTTATATGTCTTATTTTATAGGTATTCCTTTATAGGTCTTCCTTTATATATATATTCCTTTTTAGATTTTTCTTTAAAGATACAATAATTATAAAAACGATCAAAATGTCACCAAAATGTCAATAAAATATACACAATTGATGTGTACAAAATAATTTAAAAGATTATTTATTTATCTCTGAATCACATATATACGTAACTAGCTATACTAAACAATTGTATTAGCTTAAGTTAATAATATTATATATAGGTCATATATATTACTATATACTATATATACTATATAAATAATATACTATAGTATAAAGAAGTTTATTAAATATAAATGCTTAATATATAATATTATATATATATATATATATTTATATATAATAAACCTGTTTGAGTAATTAAGGTTTACAGTGTAAACTTTACACTCTAGAACAATATTTTAATATTAAGTAATATTTAAATATTTGTAATATATGTAATATAAAACCATTAACATTAAATAATAATTTAGGGGTCGATAATCGGATACTTTCCCCTATATACATATAATATTTGTTCTTAATTAATTTTAATATATCATATATATCTAAAGTTCCACAAAACGAAATTATACAATGAATCTTATAATATACAAAATATATAATAATTAAAATATTGATTGAATTATGAAATTGTAATTATTTATCAATTTTTATGATATTTGATATATTTATTAAATTTAAATACATTATTTTATTATATCAAATATGAAACATGGGTTGGTATTACCAACTGTGTACCCATTGAATTTATTAATAAGAGATTTGCAACCCAATTGGGGTCAATTAATATCAAGTTGTGAAAATACGATTTTATAAATATGTATACATTAGATATCTTAATATTTACTATATAATTACCAACATTTGACGGTTTAGAAATATCAAATTTCATTTCATATCATGCCTACCAACAACTACTAATTAATTACCATCACATAAAGCACATTAGTAAAGGGCTTCGACCTATATTAATGTATTTACATATATATATATATATATATATATATATATATATATATATATATATATATAGGATAGTAGGAGTAGAGTAGTTAAGATAGTAGTGATTAATTGCTTAATTTCGATAAAGATGATCTTCTACAGACGATGTGTATATTCTAACAAAATATATCTTGCTTCTCTGGGAGACCAGTATCTTTTCTTAGAATATCACCATAGTTTAAACGCCGGCAACCTCTGTTATCTTTACCTTGTGTATACATACCTTGTTGAAACCTATAGGTTCCCATAGAATGAGCGGGTGTGCTGATAGTTCATGATGCCGTATACAATGTCCAGCCATTTTCATCCTTCTGAATTAAATTTTGGAAGAAACAAGAAGTAATTTACCATTCAGATTTTTGTTTGTGTTTCTGCCAAGATAAATGTAGGGCTTTATGAAACGTTAGAGTGTATGTGCCATCCAGTAGTTTCTGCTATTGAACGTTCTCTGAATGTAGTTCAGTGTCCATGACTCAGATCTATAGATTAGTACATTTTCTACAGTTTCTACAAAGTCTTCTTTTAAGTGGTAAGTTTATCTTAGACTTCCATATAACGTGCATGCTATGTAGTGTGTTCCATGCTAGAGCCTTTCTTACTTTAATGTCCTTTTTTTACGAGTTTATCCAAGAACCAAGGTATTTGAAGTATCTTTCGACTTATAGCGTTTGACCTTCAGCTGTTTTTAATACTATTGGGTCAAGTGTGTTAAAAGCCATTACTTTAGTATTTTTATTATTTAGATGTAGTCCTAATTTGTTGCATTCAGACTCTACCCTTAGCAGTAACTCCCTAGCTTGACTTGCAGTATTGGAAAATAATGATATATTATCAGCAAAATCCAAATCTGTTTGAGCAGTTGGATACAATATCCGACTTTTGCGCGGGACAATGGCAAATCCCTAATTCCTCTTCACGTCCGTTGATTGCTTTTCTTAGTGCATAATTGATTACAATAATAAATAGGTAAGGTGCTAGAGTATTTCCTTGTAGAACTCCTGCTATAATATAAAACACTTCAGATACGCCATCTGGTGAGTATACTTTCGCTCTAATATTATCATAGCTCCCATTTATTGCATTATCAAGCTTATCATGTTTTCCATATGATCTAAGTACTTTATCCATCTATGTATAGAATTAAATGCCTTCTTGAAGTCAATAAATGTTAAGACAGCTAGTAAATTCATATTCATAATTCCATCCAGTATCCTTCTTATTGCTAGTAACTGGCCGGCCGTTGATATCTTCATTATGAATCCATTTTGATTGGGTCTAAGTAGATGATCTAATACTGGACGTATTCGATTGAGTATCTTAGGATTGTAAGTTTTGGCCATTATAGAATTGAGGCTAATTCCACGCGTAGTTATCAGCTTTGGTGAGATCTCCCGATTTAGGTAATAGGAATATGTTAGAAATATGTATAGGTCAAGCTGTTCACTGTTTATATAAGACTTGTTTATGATATAAAGCAAAATATAATCAATTGGAACATATTTGAATACTTCTGGCATTATATCATCTTCCCATGAACATCTCCACATTTTAGTGATCGCTTTCTTATATTCATCAAATGTAAATATATCGTCTTTTATATGCAAGTTTTCAAATACTGGAGGTATTTCTTCGTTTTCATATGTAACTTCAGGTGAGTTCCAGAGAAGTTTTCTAAAGTGTTCATAACATATAATAACTCTATCATCTGCATTATTACCATTTAACTGTGATGATTGGGTGACTTTCCTGCCATATATTTCATTGATAATGTTCCAACTTTCTAGATATCTCATACCCAAATCAGCTTGATCAATTACAACAACTTTCTTTTCCAATTCTTCGTCATTAATTACCTTATACATTTTGAACATCTCTATTCTATGTTGCTTGTATAGAGTATGATTACTTTGACATCTTTTCTTATTACCTAGTGTGCGGAAGTTATAGCTTCTCGAGAATTAATAATTCATGGGTCTTGAGAATTCAATTTCATTTTAGTTTCGGGGCTTGCCTCATGCATCTTACAAATATAGTAGTATATATATATATATATATATATATATATATATATATATATATATATATATATATATTATATATAGTTATTACATCACGTGTATTATGTAATAGTTGATTACGTAATACAGATAGATTTCTATGACGTAATCGCCGAGTCCGATCATCAGGCTCAAACCAACCGAACAGTGTGGTCGCACAGCCTTCACTGGTACAACACCTTGACCAACGTGATCTACAAGTGTCTAGGTTATGTCCTCGCGTCGGTATGATATGTCCTACATATAGTTTGGTATTCTAAATAAGCGTTTCTGTGTATATCATTGTATCGATCATTATTAGGTAGGTTATAATAGTAATGAGTCGATATTGTATTACTAATATACCACACTGAAGGTTAGTTATTACTAGATATAACTAACATATATATATAATACGTTTTATTTGTTATACTCATATATTAGTATTAATATTATTATTATTATTTATCAACTGTTATAAATATAGATGTACAACAGGTAACAATGTGTAATATACATAGTATATATTATAAACTATTTATACATGTGTAAACTAATATAAATATTTATATATAACACACATATATATATATATATATATATAAAGACGTAAATTATAATGATGTATACGTTTAAAACTATATGTAAGTACATATGTCGGGTGTACCAGGTACAATGTACGACGTACACTCGTACACAATGTACGTCGTACAGTGTATGTGTACGGTGTATAGTTTACCTGTGGTGGAAATATCAAATATAATGTTATTATTTCAATAACTTACCAAGTATTGTTTATTAAATTTCATAAACGTATAATTAGTTATATTATAGTACAAGCTTGATGATAGTACAAGCAAGGAGTCTACTCCCTGGTACAAGTTTGAGTTATTATTTATTAATATATACTCATTCATAACTATAATGGCATTATTATGTAAGTATGGAATGTATCGATAATTAACATTGTCAGAATAGCTGACTCAGCACTTTATATTTCAGATAGAAATTATAAATTCCGCACATTTGATTACCTTTCCAAATCTTATTAGAATGGCAATGTAGAATGTAACAATGATTTATAAATAGCTACGCCAATACAAACAATGGCGGTAGATTAGTGGCATTATATAATGATACGTAATCAGTAATAATTAATAAAGTTTAACATTTAAACACAGCGTTCGAAAGGGTAATCAGCAGAAGTTTCATTTTTGTAACCTTTTATTAATATCAATATTACTATATCATTGTAATGTTATATACATGTCATATAACCTATCACATGTTATCACACTTTGTATTCAACTTAATTATAAAATATTATAAAAGATATATATAAATATAAAATATATACTTTATATATATAGTGGTCCTAGTATATGAAACTTGTTTTGTATAACAAAGTTATAGTGATATATATTATTAGTTATTTAATAATAGATGTTTTTAATTTGTTTTATAATTCATTTCTAATTTTAATATTACACTAAACTTATTTTCTGAGTAGTTACAGTTTTACTAATAGTACTCTAGTAAACATAGATATATAGATAAATAGATGATTTATTTATACACAAATATAACAAAGATAATTCTCGTTTTTGTTTTAGCAAAATAATAATAAATACATAAATAAACTAAATAAAGATAACATAATATATAAGTAAATAATAGGATTTCAATAGTAAATATAGAATAATTATGCTCTTTTGATGGTTTATATTTTCAAGATATCTATATAATGTGCATCATGGATATTTATATGTTATATATTAATAGTTTAACTAGCATGTTAACATACGTATAGGTTGCATACATACATATACATATTTATAATTTAATAAATACAAATATTATACATTAATATATTAGGGGAAAGTAACTGAATACGGACATTGCCTTAATACGAAACTCTCGGTATCTCAGAAACCACAAATCCTACAAAAAAATATTCATAATTATATAAATAGTCTAAACAAATATTTTTTATTTTTTAATTATTCAAAATATTGCTGATATATTCAATAAACTGATTTTTTTATTACGTTTTTAAATTTATGACAAAAAAAACCTTAAAACCTCTCAAAAATATACAAATGTATCGATATGAAAGATAACACTATATTATTAAAAACTAAAGTATTATAAAAATTATATATAAAATTTCTATTATAGTTATTAGCATATATCTAGAGGTCATATAAGTCCCTAATACGGACACTCTATATGTCTCAAGGGGATCCCGCACATTTAAATTGAAGATAATTTATTTTTTTTATATTTTTTTTATTACATAATAATACTTAATGTTTTTTAGTATCTGTAAAAAAATTAGACATGAATTCAGTCTAGAAATGGCATAAAAATGTGTTTTATGACGAAAAGATAATGCTATATTATATATAAAATATAGGTCCACTAAAAAAAATAGAACTGATATTCTATTCATTCAATTGACCTACTTTTTTTGTAATGTATTCATAACATATACATGCATAGGAAAATAGAAAGTTATTTTTAATATTATTATTTATTATATTATATATATATCTAAATTAAAAATTAGCGATACTAAATACTTATGGTATTTTTATAGAAATTATAATTGTATACAATGAATTATATACATTTTATTAATTATCTCTCTATTTTACTATTCACATAATTAAATTCTATATAAAGCAAAAAAAATTAATATTATAATTATAATAGTTTTTATGTTCTATATTTTTGAATGCACATACCTAGCGCAAATAATTATTCTGAGAAAACAGCGTTTGAAGTTTGATAGCGTACAAATGTAATATCGAATAGTATATATACTTAGTATCGCTAATTTTTAATTTAGATATATATAATATAATAAATAATAATATTAAAAATAACTTTCTATTTTCCTATGCATATGTTATGAATACATTACAAAAAAAAGTAGGTCAATTGAATGCATAGAATATCAGTTCTATTTTTTTTAGTGGACCTATATTTTTTAGTGGACCTATCTATTTATACACGAAATTGGCAAATTGCGTGTTATGTGCGGGATCCCCTTAATACAGACACCATATGACCAATCAGCGCGCAGCGTATGAACTATTCTGATTTTCATAAAAATCGCGTGCGTCATAATATTAATACCACCAATAAAACTAAATATAATTTTTTATTATTTATATACTTATATTGTATTATTAATTAAAATAATAATAAAAATAAATATATTATTAACTAATTAAATTAGAATACATTATTCATAAAATTAATTATAAATAATGTAATTATAATTTGTCTGATTGATTCATCAATACTATATAGTTTATCTAGTGGTATATATAGGGTGTCCGTATTCGGATATGGGTACCGAATACGGACACCTCCGTTATCTATGTAATTAAAAGATTAAATAAAATGTTAAAATCACAATAATACCTATAATCATATAATATTAATATATTGTAATTTTTTAATAAAAATAATGAGTCATAAAATGTTAAGAACATTTATTGTTAAAGTGTCCGTATTAGGTTACTTTCCCCTACTTGTAAATATTATTTACACCTTTTCAATTATAACATATATATATATATATATATATATATATATACACACGTGCACACAACACTTCTTATTTGTAGTTTAAACTATTATCGTGTGTGAAAAAGCGATGAAATATAAGTGAACAAAATAAATGTAGAATATAAAATATATTTAGTTTTTTTATAAATAGGGGAAAGTAACCGAATACGGACACTCTCGGTGTCTCAGAAACCATAAATCCTACAAAAAATGTAATTAATAAAATATTCATAATTATTTAAATAGTCTAAAAATTTTTTTTATTTTTTAATTATTCAAAATAATTCTGATATATCCAATATATTGATTTTTTTATTAAGTTTTTAAATTTATGAAAAAAAAATGTTCTTCTTTTATGTACAAATGTATCGATATAAAACATAACAATATAATATTAACAACTATACATAATTGCTATATTTGATATCTAGTATTAATTAAGTTATAAGTATATAAGTATATATATATATATATATATAGGTCATATACATCTATAATACGGATATTATAGATGTCATAATACGGACACCCTTTAACAAATCAGCGTGTGAACTAGTTTGATTTTCATAAAAATCGCGTGTGTTATAATATTAATATCACAAATGAATCTAAATCTAGTTATTATTAGATTTAATAAATACTTGACTCATATTATTAATTAAAAAAATAATAAAATTAATTAATTAATTACGAATTAAATAATATTAAATTATTCATAAAATTAATTATAAATAATGTAATTGTAATTTATATGATTGGTTCATCAATAATATATAGTTTATCTACTTTCGTATTCGGTTATTTCCCCTATAACGTATACGTTTTATATATTTAATGGGCAACAACAACGGAAAATAGGCATATTATTTTGAAGCCCTTTAGAAGATAACATATAAATATTATTATAATTAAAAGAAAACAAAATTATTAATAAAATTCTTCTAATAAATATTATTATTATTAGAAAATATAACATATGTGTGATTATTACATTATGCAACATATCACAATTATGCAACATAAATGTCATTATATCAATGATTCACTGTATGTAGGATATTCACCTATATAATATTATAATGTATTTAATCGTATTTAACTGGGTATATAATAATAGAATAGGACGAAAGCGTGTATTAACTTATGGTTTTCTACTTCTGTTTACAGGACTTCTATTATCGTTGCCACTCAGCATTCTCTGGTCTTTGGTATTCGCTGTTCTGAGTTACACGAACACGTGGATATGCATTCCGAGCTTAAAAGTTAGTCAGTTACGTAATACTTCTGCAGACTATGCATAAGCTAATATTTATTAAATTAATGATTTAAGTATAGTATAGTGACCATTGAAATATCTATAATATATTATATTTTAATGTATGCATACTAAATACATGTAAAATGCATGATATTCTATGATATTATACTTAATTAATATTTATATTTTCAGTAAATATGCATAAGTTATAAACAATGTTAATAATTTATATAAAAATAACATATACACCTATGAATTGAAATAATTAACTCTATCATATAGTCTGTGGTACAATATATATATTTAAATATTCTAATAAATATAATACATATAATATAAAGAATAGGCATATTATTTCATATTGATCCCTATTATAAAGTTCATGTATATATATATAACATTTATTAATTTATTTAATGATAGAGCATATATAATATGACTCGTAATATAATGCGATTAAATGATGAATAAGCATCATTTCTACGTGTCATAATATATGAATCATGATTTCAAAGATACAATTGAAAATGGATAAACAATGGTACACTTCAATTACTAATTTCCATATATAATTAAAGCATAAAATAAGCAGTAATCACATAGTAAAATGCATTTATATATTAAGATATATATTATATTAACAGTATATTAAAGTAATAGCTAACTAGCCTCGGTGGTTCCACACGCATGTATAATAGTTATAAGTTGTAATAGCACAGTATTGTACAATACAAATGTAATATATATACCTATACCTTTATAAGGAGAGTGGTCAGTAGATAGTTATAAATAGTGAACTTATTAAATAAATATCCCAGGAACACAAAACATAATGTATACAAATGAATTATGTTGATACTCTCAATGTAAAATTCGTATTCTATTAATACATGTATACATAAGTTGTTACATGTCATAATGTAATGATTCTTAAATGAGTTATTACTATATTATCAATGTATGCATTGTATATTATAATTTTCATTTAAAAAGAATATGAAGTAGTATAATATTTTTAAATTGAATAATAATTTAAACTAATGATATGCCTATATATCACTAGCATTGAAACAAATACATCCATTCATACATTATAAAATAAAATACATGATATACACAATTAACAGGTGAATACAATCCTAATGAACTGGGTTCGTCTACTGTGGCTGAGTTGTGTGGAGGCTTGCATGGCTCCCTTCTGGGTACACTTCGACAGGCTAGTGAAGACACTCAGAGACAAGTCTACAAGCGATGAGAAGAATACCAGCATCCCCTAGAATCTAGAACACGTGACTCGATCTAGTGAAAGCTACGAGACTTGTGTTCAGATCGTTCTGAAAACATCCATCTCGAATACCATCAGCTATAAACGATATTGAAAATAAATTATATATTATTAGTATACATAATAAAATACATGTATTTTGGTAAACTTTATTCTTCTAAGCGTCTATAGTAAAGTTACATTATATATAACTGCCAATGTGGCTATACTCTATATACAGATATATTGGTTTAAATGTATTCAAAATGTATAAACATTTAATGTATCTACAATAATATTCATTACATTATTTGTATTTACATGTAAAATAATAAATAAAAGTAAAACATATTTGTATTTACAAGTATTTAAATGATTTAAAAAAAGTATTCTTCATATATTAAAAAAAATAAAACCATATTACAATTCATTAAATAGCAATAATAGGATTGCATATTTTGAAATAAATATACCTTTTCATAATTACCATTAAATTACTAATATTTTATGTATATTTAATGTTTTGATAACTCTTATAATTACTGAGATTCCCTGTCTTAGACTTAGATAGGTATTCGGATATTTTCCACTACTGTAGGTACGGGTATACTACTTAGTTGCTACATTACTATAATTATACCATTATTTAATAATAAGTATCTAATTGTGTATAAGCTAGATTTGTAATATGTTACAATTAATACAACAAAGTAAACACAAAAGTAAAATAATATTATAAATGATAATAATTAAAAAGGTTAATTAACGATATTAAAACAAAATAAGAACACAAATAAAGCTAAGTATTACGAAACTTCTCGTTACTTCAGAGATGGAGTTGAAGAAATGGGGCGTAACATTATATGGCACAAGAAAACCCACGGACAATTTAGAAGCCGTGAATTCTACCAGTGCCATTTAACGGTGGCCCTCTATCGGATCTTTCTCGTCGCGTAACCATAGTAAACAACACACACTAACTTTAGTACGCGTATCATACGCTAGGAGAGTTCATTCGTAGCTGTCACGCAACGTGTGAAAACTCTCGTGTTCAACGCGAGGTCACTAGCGATGTAGGGGTCACCACCAGGTATCGCGGACCACCCACAGAGGTGACGTAACACTGAGGAAGGGGGTGGATAGTGAGGCACGCACGCGCGCAAGATACGTATCTAACTATAACAGGATGCGATGGGCGACGAGATTCTAATTAATTTATAACCCGTATCGAGAGACTTAATGGCTTTTTGATGGAGTGAACATCACGACCGAACACTTAGAACCTACGAGAACAAGACCGAGTTAAAGATTCGAATAATTAATTCAAATTAAGGAAAATCTGTCGGCTCATAAATAAGTCAAGAGTCGTAAAAATCGCTCAGCCCGATTATAAAAGAGTATAGGAGAGAAGGGGAGTGCGCTAGTAGAGAATCGCGTGCGTCCGACGCACGCAAACGAGCGCGCGAGAATAAATGCAGATTAAATAAACAAGTTTCGACACTAATTAGACCAATGTTGCAATTACGTAATACATTGGCCGCAACGTGACAATGGCCTCGTTAATAGCCATTGGTCAAGAGACATGTTCGGGACGCGGTAGAATTCAACGTGTTGCGAACGCACGCACGTGCACACATACGCACGCACACACACGTAGGGAGAAATGCTCGCGCGCATTAAAACAAATATTAGTACATCTTGTGTAAGCTGTATTGTAGGATTATGTGGCTAAACATAGGTATACAGTGTTGCGTATATCGAAATGTTATTGCTAATTCGGGATGATTATAATGATAATAGAATAGTTATAATAGACTATAGTTATAATAGTATAGTTGTAGGTTAAATAGACTATATTTATAATACACTAGTTATAATATACTAGTTATAATATACTAGTTATAATATACTAGTTATAATATACTAGTTATAATATACTAGTTATAATATACTAGTTATAATATACTAGTTATAATATACTAGTTATAATATACTAGTTATAATATACTAGTTATAATATACTAGTTATAATATACTAGTTATAATATACTATTGTTATAATATACTATTGTTATAATATACTATTGTTATAATATACTATTGTTATAATATACTATTGTTATAATATACTATTGTTATAATATACTATTGTTATAATATACTATTGTTATAATATATTAGTTATAATATACTATCGTTATACTAGACTATAGTTATAATAGACTATAGGTATATTAGACTATAGTTATAATATACTAGTTATAATAGACTAGTTAATATATAAATATAAAATCTGTTAAAATAAAAAATGTATTAAACTAATTTGTAATTCATGTAATTCATTAATAGCGCAAATAATTATAGTAATATGCAATGCTAATATATATAATAAGTATACATCAATAATGTATAATAACCATGCGGTGGGTGTATAATCGATACAAAGTAATATTAAACTAATTTTCGTTTAGAATGTTACATCCGATAGCGAACACGTTGCCAGTTGCAATAAGGCAACACGTCCGAACTGTGAGAGATTCGGATTAAAAATGTTGCGGATTTGAAAATGAGACGCGATTAGTTTACGTCGACGCCTGATTGGTCGGCGATTACGTAATAGGCGCGCGAATTGCGGGCGTATCGGCGAGCGCGTTCGTTGGACCATGACCACGCATTCCTAAACTCTGACCTTTGACACGAATACGACGTATTGTGTTCGCTATACGATTTGAAGAACACGATTCCATTCAACTTATCCACAAATATACACACATATATATACTACTATATATATATGACAATATATGCATTGTTATTCACTAGGGTACCGATAAGGTTGTCCCCATAGTTATAACAGCGAGGTTTTA
>OZ025241.1:340000-382500 GCA_964019155.1 Osedax fenrisi | reverse complement strand
CGAAATGCAGCTCGGCCCAAACATCCTTTATGTGTGGGTGGGAGGGGGCGGGCGTGTGGGCGTTTTGTTAATATTTATATTTTTTTAATTATAAACAAAAAACTGTTTTTTCGTTACAACTCTAAATTTATGAAATTTTTGAAGTACAATATCGATTCTCAATCATTTTAAAAATGTAGATATTTTAAAATGTTTAAATAAATCGTATAGATCTAATTATATTTTACAATGTGCCGAAAATATTTTGTATTTTTCATATTTTCTTACAAAGTTGTTGACGTTAGCAACATACATTTTCATAATACCGACACCCTAATTGCACGTAATATCGACACCCTTTAACCAATCTGCGTTATTTTTATATAATGTGCGTGCGTTATGATAATATTCATAAATTAATAGACATACCTAATAATATATACATATACTTATATATATATATATATATATATATATATATATATATATATATATATATATATATATATATATATATATATATATATATATATTATAGGTAGAAAATTAGCAGATAATATTAATATTAGAAATAGTAATAATATATATAACTTTCCATCTAAATTAGTAAATAATAATACTTTTTTCTTTAATCCAACTAATAAAACGGAAATTATAAATATAGTCGAAAATTTCAAAAATAAAAAATCAAATGATTTATTTCAAATAAATATGGATATCTTGAAAAAAAACAATATATGTTATTTCACCTATTCTATAATATCTATTTAATCTTCCGATATATAAAGGAAAATGTCCTAATATACTCGAGATTTCTAAAGTCATTCCATTATTTAAAAATGGAGATAAATCTAATATTACAAATTATAGACCAATTTCATTGATATCTCAATCTGCAAAGATATTTGAAAAATTATAAAAATTATAATTATATCTTTTATTGACAAATATGACTGAATACATAAATCACAATTTCAAAATAATAATAAATACATCCGTTGCAATAAATATGTTAATTAATGACTTAATTAGAAATCTTGATAAAAAATGTATTTCTTCAATTGTTTCTATAGACCTCAAGAAAGCTTTTGATACGATTAAACATGACATTTTATTAAATAAATGATCAAATTATGGTTTTAGAGGTGTTACATTAGATTTTTTTAGTAGTTATTTATATGATAGGAAACAAAAAACTGTATATTTTAATAATTATTAATGAGTCCGATACAACAAATATTAATTATGGAGTTCCTCAGGGTTCAGTTCTAGGGTCAATACAATTTATATTATTTATGAATGACTTGCATTTATTTTCTAATAAATGTTCAATTATTTTATTTGCTGATTATTATTTTTTTTATTATTATCAGATTTAGGCAATGCCAAGGTAATTGTAGAAGCAGTGTTGCTTATCGAGACAAGTACCCCTTTATTAACATGATGAGTTTCATTATAGATAATAGTTATAAATAAATAATAATTTTATAATATTATAAGATAAGATAAGATATATTTTATTATTGCAATCATTGCGAGAGAAAAAAAAACAATAAAAGGACAAATAAAATATTCAGAAATTTTCGAGGTATTTAACCTTATGACTTCCTGTTTACATATATATGATACAAATAAATAAAATATATAATAAAATATAATGAAACTTATCATGTAACTAAATGTAATCATCATATAATAATGTAATCATGTAATAATATAAATAAATGATAAAAGTATAAAATTAAAAGCTAATAAATACATCAAGTACTAAATAATATAAATTAAAAAATAACATAGTGGAACTAAATATGAGATAGCCAACATTTAAAAGTAAAAGAAACAAGAGAAAAAAAGAGAATAAATAAGACAATATATTACATGAATATAGGTTAAACAATATTCGATGTTCATACAGAAAATTATATAAGCCAAAGTAATTTATTTAATGTCAAAAAATGTAAAAATAAAATAAAAGATAATACAATCTTAAAATCATATATAATACTTTTTAAAAAGTCAGTTTTTTATAATGGTAAAATTTAATATAATGTCAGTATTTTTATAGTGTCAAATAAATAAAATCAAAATTTAATTAAATTATAAAAAAATATTATCATAAGTCAAATATATTAAATACAAATTTAAACTAAAAATAAATGTATTAAAATAGACTAAGTATTATATAAAATTATTTTAAGATTTTTACAGAATAATGATAAAGAATTTGACTTTCTTATATCTATACTTAAATCATTCCAATATCTTGGTCCGAATGTAATTAAGGTATTATACATATAAGTATATTTAAAATAAGGTTGAATAAAATCACAGTTACTCCTGGTATTAAATCTTTTTTTAGATGTCAATGTAAAATAATTTAAAATAATAGGATGGCACAATTTATTGAATATTTTATACATGTAAATGCAAGTCTTATACTTACAAATATCATATAAATATAATATTTTATTTTCCTTAAATAAAGAAACAGTTGAAAATCATTTGGTTTATTAAAAATTATTTTGAATATCTTTTTTTGAATTAAATATATCCTATTTAAGTTTGATATAATACCATGACCCCTTATTTCTATACAGTAAATTAAATGTGGATAACATAAAGCATAGTATAGTTTGATCATGGCAGATGTATTTACAATGTATGAAACATTTTTTATGATCCACAAAATTTTTAATAATTTATTTTTAAGATAAGCCAAATGACATTTCCAATTTAATCAAGTATCTAGATTTATTCCAAGAAATTTTGTAGACGTTACTTGAGATAAAATTGTATTATCTATATTTATATTAAATATTATATCATTTGTAAATGATAAACCATGCGTTTTATCTATATTTATGTATAATTTATTAAGTTTAGACCATAGAAAAATGTCATCACATGCTGACTGTAATTTATAATTTAGATTATTAGATGATTTATAGTATTATCAGTAAATAATATGAATTTATTTTCTGGAGAACATAATATCATAAGACATGAAGACACTAATATTATTTTTAAACATTAAAATATTAATAATCTTAATTCATTAGTTACTAATAAACTTATAAAATTAAAAAATTGGCTTGTTATGAATAAATTAACAATAAATATTAAAAAATCTTGCTAGGACTACAAATCTTCCTATATAATAATTGATAATATAAATAAACATTATTTTGATAATAATATTTATATTTATAATAAACTATTGAATAGAGTAGAATTCTATATTTTTAGGAATGTATATTGATGCTAAACTTAACTGGAAAGCTCACATTAATTATATTTGCAAAAGAGTATCAAAATTCATTGCAATATTACATAAACTCAAATTTTCATTAAGTATAAAATCACTTAAATTATTATATAATGCTTTTATCCTACCTAATCTTATTAATTGAAAGTTTGAATAGACATATATACTAATGATAACTAATGATAACTATTTGACTGAGGATACATATTTAACAAATGATATGTATTAATAAATGATAACTATTAAACTAAGCATATTTAAACTATAGAATTTACATAAATATATTTTTAAATATATAAAAAAACCATAAAATAAAATATTATTTTTTTTAACCTTTTTTTAACTGTTTTTAAAACCTTTAAATTATGTGTATTTTTAGTATTTTATTTTTTAATTTAAATTATCGTGAAGTCTATATAATTAATCTAAAACTTAGTTAAAATAAAAAATAAAAATTATTACAAAAAGAAAAATTACTTTTCAGTCTTGCTTCTTATTTTTTGTTTGAATTTTTATTTTTGTTATACAAATTATATATTTTACAAACATATTCTTTGATTTCTAATCTTAGTATAGAATTGGTGATAAAAACAATACTTTACTTTTTTTGATAAAGTGTAAAGTTATGAAAAGTTAGTAGGTAGGTATTTGAATTTACTTATAAATTGTAGTGTTGAATTGAAAGTGATTATTTTTGTTTTTACGTTTTGTTTAATTACCTAATTATTTTGTTTTAATTATTTGATTATATTTTAATTATTTTATTTATTTATCTTATCTCAAATTTTATTGACATGATGAAATGCATTATGAGGAGTTTTATAAAAAATATTCTTATTTGTTTAATATTTAAAAAAAAATTACAATTAAAAAAGTAATCTATATGAATATACATTTATAGTAACATTTTAACTATTTTATATTTTGTTTTTTTTGAGAGACTGATGTTTTTGTAATTGTGTGGTATGGTACGTGTCGGGGAAAGGGATATATTTTACTGAGAGGAAAGTATTGCCAGTGTTCTTATTATTGGCACAAATAGGTTCCTAAGGCATTGGACCTGACGAACCCATACCCCTGAAGTTGATACACCATATATCCTCATTAGTTTCAATTACTGTTGGCAACTCTGGTTGTAATTTTAATAATTAAATATATCGAATTTTTATAAGTGTATTATTCTAATAAATTACTATATAATTAAATTTTATTTATAATTTTGTTTTTTAACATATATTTTTGTATATATTTTGGGTATATATTTTATATACATATATATTTCTTTTACTACTTTAACTCTTAACATTTTTATTTTATTTATTTTTATTTTACTTTTACTATAATTTTCTCCTCATAATTGTCCTATAGGAAAGTTAAATAGGTAAACGACTAGTTAAGCATAGAGCTTATATATATATATATATTATTTTAAAAATATATATATATTGTAAACAAAATGAAAACAAAATGTGACATGACTCGACCCCCAACCTTCTGCAAAAGAATAGTAATACACCTCGATGTTAGACAACGATCACCAACGATCACCAATGATCACCGACGATCACCAACGATCACTAACGATCACCAACGATCGCCGACGATCACCAACGATCATCAACGATCACCAACGATCACCAACGATCATCAATGATCACCAACGATCACCGACGATCACCAACGATCACCAACGATCACCAACGATCACCAACGATCACCGACGATCACCGACGATCGTTAGCCGACTCGGCCAATTCACTTTTTATATTATATTTATATTTAATAATAATGTAAATAGTTATAATTTAATTATAAAGAAATCTAGAATAGAGATAAATAGGTAGGCCTACTACTATATTTATTCCTACTGATATTTATTTTTAATTTCTATTATAATTCTTAATACAACAGTTTATCTATAAGTGTGTTATATTATTATAAGTATACCGTTTACGTTAATAATATTTTGTTTATATGATAACAATTAATTTATTTATTTTAGAAAAATAATTAGGTTAGGCTACTCTAATGATTACTATCATAATTTACGTATCTATGTTATATTATTATACACATATAATATATTTGGAATTAAATAGTATATTTAGTATACTCTTAAGGATACGAATAACTAATCCTGTATACTTTAACTAATATTAGCCTATACAGGTGTTTCTCGCAAAATATATAATAATCATTATAATAATATGAAATTTTAAATTATAAATATAGCTATTCCATTTATTAGTAATATTACCAATATACCTACATTTATATACTAAAATAAGTATATATATATACATTTAATAGAGTTACTATTACTATAATATTTCTATAATAAATATATAATTATATATATGATTACAATAATTATAAATTATAACTTGTCGATATCCAAATGTTCACTAATATAACATCTCGACTAACTATTTTAAAAACATATCTACAACCTAATTTTCAATATTATAACTTCTTGAAAAACTAATATTCAATATTATAATTACTAGACCACCTAATTTTAAAAACTATGACGTCTCGACAACCTACTTTTCAATATTATAACTTTTAGACTACCTAATTTTCAATATTATAATATCACAACAACCTAATTTTCAATATTATAAATGCTCGACTATCAAATTATTAATATCTGAATACCTCATGAATCAAATGTTGAGGATTTGAATATAAAAAGAATTATTTGATATCAATTTATTTGAATTACAATTTAAAGAAAATGTAATTGTAAACGATAATTATTAAAAATAAATAATTAATAGGTTATATTACAGGTTAATATTGCATCAGGGTATAAGCGTCCATCTAATATATCATTTATTATACATTAATTTATAAATATATGGCGAAATTACTCATATTTGTCATATTATATTTTACTTTAGTAAAATATATTTAAATGCCCTAAAATAAATGTTGTTAGTAGCTGCCCTGAAACCTAGAATCAACACTGATATATATATATATATATATATATATATATATATATATATATATATATATATATATATATATATATATATACAATATATAATAATAATAATAATATATATATATATATATAAATTTAAAAAATTATAAAACTTATACAAATATATTACTGCTATAAGATATAAATATATTATTATTTAAATAGTACCCCAGTATTCAATAGTCGTGTTGAACATTTCTTGAAGTCGAGACTCGACTCGTCTCGATCTCAAAAATAAGCTATTTTGTTGTCAAAGATAAACGCTAGATTGAACTCGTGTTAAAGCCATCATCGAACATGAATTCATATTGAACACGTGATTAAATCAAGTTTGAACTTGTGTTGACCCAAGTTTAAGATTATCTTACATCATAGACACTTGACTAATGTAAGTTTGAATATATTTTTACTTGTATTAATATAAATTTACTTAGATATTTTCAAAATTAATAGCAAATTACTTTTCAATCAAATTGTATTCACGTAATCTTTTGCTGGTATGAATCCTATTACTTATACTGTACCGTCCGGCGGACGGCGTCCGTGTTTTTCCTCTTCGAATTTCTTAAGAAATATCCATCTCAAAACTTGCCGACGTTTCATATATATGTTGTCTTAGTATTGTAACTGATGTAAAATAATATATTACCTAATATGTTTATGTTACTATATATATATATATATTTTTTTTATTATAAAAATATATACATAAAATAAAATTGTGCTCTACATATTATTAAGGTTTGTGACATACAAAATAAAATGTAGTAGTAATAATAATAGTAGAAGTAGTATTAGTAATATAATTAATAGTATATATATATAATTCATATTAATAAATTTGCATTATTGTGATTAAATAATGATACAATAAAAATCGTATAAATTCAATAATATAGACTTTTGTAATATGGTTATATTATATTTTTAATATTATTACAATCATTTATTATCATAGCATAATCATACAAACAGGAATCTAACATACATTCACTCTTTATTTAAACAACTTGAACTAGGTTATAACACCATTACTGAGTACGCTTTCATATCCCATTATGTAAATGTAGTACTCTCGTCACCATTCACTACTGATAGTTTACTAAACTTTAGATCTTCTCTTCAATTATCTGATTTCAAAAATTATTTATTCGTCCTTTTATTACCAGTGATACAATAAAGAATGGTCGTATATACTTTAATTTATCCAAATATATCATGACGAAATACAAGTGTGTGTTTAATAGGTATAAACTATCATATGAACTTCGTTTATTCACTACTAACAGTAATTCTGACATAAAGGTAATCGACTGGAAATCTAATGCGTATATTCCAGATGATAATGATTTTATTCAATGGTCTAATTAATTTGATAATTATTGTAAAACGTTACTAAAAACAGCTCTTGTTCTTCTTCTTCTTCTTCTTCTTCTAAATGACACTACACCCATAATAATAAGTATTTATTTCAGTTAATTAACTCTAGATCTGTACGGAATAAAGTTGATAGTTTATCTCAATCTATTATTGATTCTAAATGTTTAATTACTGCAATTACTGAAACATGGTTGACTGATAATGACTCTGCTTTATCATCGGAATTAACTCCTTGAGGATATAATGTAATTCTTGCGAATAGATCCACGCCTTCTCGTGGTGGTGGTATGGCACTGGTATATCCATCAAATTTGAAACTTGTCTTCTCGACCATTCCTTCTGTCTCTTAATGTGAAATGGTGATATGCCATCTCAGATTTTCATCTTATACAATACATATTGTTCTTATTTACCGTATCGCTTCTTCAAGCATAACTACATTTTTCGATGACCTTACGTACATTTTTGAATCTATATCTTCTGATAATATAATTATTATTGGTGATTTCAATATATAATATAATTCTTCTAATATTCCTGCATCATCTTTAAAATTTCTTATTTATGAGTTCTCTCTAACGCAACATATACATTTATCCACTAACACTAACGGCAACTGTATCGATCTAGTTATATCACCATCCTCGTCTAAACTTGTATTATCTCCTTTTCAAAGCTTTCTAATCTCTGATCATTTTGCAGATATATTTGAGTTGCTATTGCCAACTTTTGCCATTCCTCGACCAGTAAGTTCATTTAGAAATATATCTGCTATTAATATAACTTCTTTATTAGATCCGTTTGTTCTCTTACCTGACTCTCTCTTTGACAATTTTAACCAATTTTAACTAATTTTAATGAATTATTTGTACTTATCACTGAATCTCCCAATCGATCATATTCCAAATCTCCTTGGTTTAGTAATGAGCTAGTTAATCTACGTCGTTCACTTAGATAATTACAAACAAAATACCAATTGACAAACATTGACGCTGATCTTAAAGCCTTCAAAGTATCTCGCTCAATTTATAGATGTAAACTTCTCACCTATAAATCATCATACTTTACTGGTAAGCTTAATAATTTCGGTATGTCCTCTAAACAATCATTTAAACTCTCATTTAAATTGATTGGTCGATATCTTAATAGACATCTTCCAGATCAACCATACTATTTTCTGTGAACTGCCTTTTCCAGTTTCTTTCAACTAAAGATTTCTTTGATAATTGATTCTCTCCCTAGATTTGATCCCGCACTTTTTGATGTAACACATATTACCTCTACTAACCATTGGTCATGCGTTACACTTCTATTTCAGACATTAGTATTATTGTTACTGAATTCTCTAAAATCTCACTCTCCATTATATCCTGTTCCATTATGCCTATTTCACTCCATCTATAATTATCTCATTGGTTTTATTACATATATAATCAACTTGTCTCTTATCACTGCTGTTGTACCACAATCGATGAAATACTCGTATATAATACCATTACTCAAGAAACCGACTTTAAATCACTCCAACTTAGCTAACTACATACCAATATCCCAACTCTCATCTATGTCAAAGACTTTGGAACGAGTTGTCTCTTCACAGCTAATACAGTATATTACTTCCAATAATATTGTTGGTTGCTCTCAAAGCGCTTATCTACCTAATCGTAGCACTGAGACAGCCCTACATATTATTATTAGTGAAATTCTCCTATCCCTCGATTCCAAAAATCCTTGTTATCTTGTTATGTTAGATTTATCGTGTGCCTTTGACTCTCTTAATATTCAAATTATTTCGTTTAGTTTACATGAAATTGGTATTAACGATCAAGTTCTTAATTGGTTCAATTCATTTGTATATAATAGATCTTCATCTGTACAGATTAAGTATTCGTTATCTGTACCTTTTGTTCACTCATGTGGTGTTCCACACGGCTCTGTCCTATGTCCCTTTCTATTCATAATTGATATATTACCTTTAAATCAATATTTCTCAAATTTCCTCACATACATTATCATCTTTATGCTGATGATCTCCAAATATAAACGTCCTTCCCGCCTTCCAGCGATCCTGAATCCATTCAGTTATCTATTTACAACTGCATTAATGAATTAACTAAATTGTTTGCTAATAACTATATAAGTTATAACAATATAATATACAATAGAATGTTTAAAAAGAACTAATTATAAATTAAGAACAATTGTTCTTCATTTATAATTAGTTCTTTTATTTTATTTGTTACTTTCAAATACACATTTTTATTTTGTTTTCTTTATGTATAGAAATACATATATTTGTATATATATATATATATATATATATATAATATCATTATGTTTATTAATTCAACAGAATCTTGTAAGTTTAATGATTTTGCTTGAAGTTATTTTTTAATTAGCATAAAAATACTTAAAATATCATAAACATCTACAAATAATTAAAAAATATAGATAATATATATAGGTTAATATATAGATAATATATACTTTTAACTAATTGCATCGATTTTAATTCAACATTGCTAAACTTTGAAAAATATTCTAAATCAGAATGTATCTAATTATAATTTGTGAATAATTATCACTGATTATTGATTGTATTATGTATTTATTTATTTATATATAGTGTATTATGACTTCAAAAACACATGGTGATTATAGTCGTCATTAGATAATAAAAAACAAAAAGAAAATAAATAGAAAACGAATAATAAAATAGAACGTATGATTTAAAATGGACATACAGTTTACGTTTAAACAATGAAAGTGATTTTATACAACGAATATCATATGGTAGTGAATTCCAGCTTTCCGGAGCAATAACCGAGAAAGCTGATTCAGAGAATGACAAGATGTAGAGTGTTGTACCAACTGCATGACGTGACACTTCCGATTGGATCTGTTTGAACTCTGAATAATAATAGATTGAGCTAGATATTCAGGAAATACAATGTGTAAAGCCTTATGTGTAATAGCTTATGTATACAAATATATCTAAATTTAAGCCAACCTAATAATCTCATTTAATCAGACATAAACTATTGAGGCAAAGTTTAGTTTATATAATACACGTATAGCACGACGTTGAATACGCTCAAGTTTATACAAAGGTTGACAGGTAAATTACATAATAATGAACATCAATATATAAGTCTACTGAATACTTGATAGCGAGTGAATTAAACATGTATTCATGGCGAAGGTAAGCTTATAATGATATTTTCAAATATTATATAGAAAATAGTTGGCAGTTAGAATCATGTATTAATATGTGGAGAGTAGTCTAGGTGAGAGGTTATAGTGAAACCGAGAGTAGTTATAGATTCAGAATTTGGAAGAGATAGTATAAAAGGACGAGTACTTGATAGAGGAGAACTGGGTCTAGAAAATATAAAAGTATTAGTTTAAATATAATATTATCAGTTAAATCATATTTAAGGATATAGAGTTATGAGAGAACCAATCAGTGAGCAGTAATATAATTAAACATATACATTTGAATCAGACCAGAATCACTAGAACTAGAAAATGACGTACATATCTGTAGATGATCTGCATAAAGATGATATTGAATATTGGAATATCTGTGAACAAATGATTTAATATGAAGAATATAAATAATGAAAAATATAGGGCCAAGAACAGAGATTTGTAGAACACCATGTATGTTAACATAAGGAAGAACAACTAGGAGTTAAAAGGTGAAACAAAATACATAAACCAACTGTGGACTTGACCGTATATACCAATTTCATTAACTCTAATGAAATAATATTGTGATCTAGAGTATCAAAAGCACTAGAAAAGTCAATGTAGCATGAGAAAACATGGGGCTTTATTATCAATAGATATGAGAATATAATTAATGATTAAAGTAAGGGTAGTTTTGGTACTACGATGAGGAAGATACGCACTTTGATATTTATCAACAATATCATTTTACGTAATGTAATTAATAAGTTGAGTGGGCACAACATATTCTAAGGACTTAGATATTGATGATAATGGGATATTAATGGGATATTGGACGATAACTTGATAAATGTGATTGGTCAAGAGTAGTTTATTTTTGAATAGTATATGAATATTTCATGGAGTGTGGAACAATAGATGATATATTAGATCTATAAATGATTCCAGTGATAAGTCCAATAAAATATGGTGATAATGAATGAAGTAGATTGAGTGGAATATAATCAAGTGGGAATTCGTTTTCAAGGATGTCATCATAGAGAGTACAAAGTCATGCCTGGGAAGTGTAAAACATGAACCGTGATTCAGATTGGATGTCAAATTGAGACTGAGTCGTGCCAATTTGATGTTTGAAAGTACATTGATAATACTATAAATTTTGTATTAGAAGAAATTGGCAAACAAGGAACAAAGAACTGAATCAGGTTGGTCAGGAAGATGCTTGGTCTGGGTTTTACCTACTAAAGTGAAAGGTAATTTATAAGCTTGCTTAGAAGATATTCCATAACTACCGAGCATATCAGTGAAGTATGACTATTTAGTAGAGAACAGTTTTTTTCTTGTAAAGCGATTGAAAACTTTATAACCAATAAGATAAGATTCAAGTGTATAGGATGCATATTTACATTGTAGTCTACGAAGTAGTTTCCTTGGGTTAACAAGCTCAATATTAATCCAAGGAAATTTAGAATAAGTTCGGTTGAATAGAGTAATTGAGGGTACACAAATATCAAGCGAATGAGATAATACAAAATTAAAATAATCAAAAAGTGTAGACAAATCAGAAGATATGAATTAATGAATGAATTCAGTTTATAGGCATTGTCAAAGGAGAATCAGTGAAAGCAATTAGCATTTTTAATTCAATATCTCATAAAAGTTGTGTAATGTCATATTTCATCATCTTCATTCGGATAAAATACAATAAAATTACATAACAATATATATTAAAATATACAATAAAAATAAATATAAAAGAAAGTATAAAACTAAACTAAAACAAATATTTGATTACCATCTTAGCATCCAAAACAAATTATAAAATATAATAAATAAATTGTTCATAATTGTAATATAATATTCTGTACTTCATACTATCTGCTATATTAATAATTTCATAGACATTTAATTTCAAAGTTCGTAAATGATTTTCGAAAAATTACCGTAAATAATTGAAATTTAATTTCAAAGTTTGCAAAAATGTGTTCACAGAATTTTCGAAAAATTTTCGAAAAACATTTTCAAATTATTTTCAAATATTGAAAATTATTTGAAAATTTGGTTTACTGGGCAGTCTTAATGGTTTCACGTTCACGTTTCATTAAGTATGTTGTATTGGTTGATCATCGTGTTTCAATAGTTTTTGTATAACAAGAAATTTATATTTTTGTATAATACTGTAAAACATCTACTTTATAAACAATCTATATAAATTCATTATTTTTACAATCATCTACACCAACTAAGTGAAATTTATGATTGTAGTAATGAATAGTGTGAATAGTATATGAATAGTGTATGAATAGTGTACTTTTTATAAATATATATAAATGTATAGAAATCACCAGGAAAATGGGATATAATATACCTTATAAGTTATATATGTGTATAGTAGAAGTGGGGGTGGCTAAGTGCCTAGGACAGAACCTTGCAGGATATATATAGTATAGAGTGGGTCAGAAATGAAATCACAGAATTTAAAATATTATGATCTATTTAGGATGTACGATTTAAGCTATTTAAGGGCACTACCATTAAATCCAATCATCTCAAGTCTCGAAATGAGAATAGCATATTTAAGAGATTCAAATTCACAAGAGATATCAAGGATAACTATATGACAACATAGTGAAGGAGAAACTTTCGCATATATATATTGTTCAACATTTTAAGGAAGGCTATCTCAGTTCAGTGACC
Source organism: Osedax fenrisi (assembly GCA_964019155.1). NCBI lineage: Eukaryota > Metazoa > Annelida > Polychaeta > Sabellida > Siboglinidae > Osedax > Osedax fenrisi. Next base: position 368,998 of record OZ025241.1, on the reverse strand, counting down.
TTTATGAAATACAATTTGCAGGACATCATGGGTAGAGTTTAGTGAGGATATAAATATATTTATTTGATAAACAACGATTCTTTCAAGAATTTTACTAATAATAGTAAGTTGGGAGATATGAGGATAATTACAAAAGAAATTAGGGTTAAATACGTTTTTTTAAGAATGGGAGTGATGAAGACATGTTTAAAAGAGATGGTAAAATTATATTGGAGAGAAAAGACGAATCTAGTATAAAATAGGGAGATATGCTGTTTCGAGTCTTTTAAAATTATAAATATTAATAGGGTCAGATGGAGAAAATGAAGTGGATTTTAAAAATAGGTCATACATATAATATATAGTATAATACAATATATATTACAATATAATATATAGTATAATATAATATATAGTATAATATAATATATAGTATAATATAATATATATATTACAATATAATATATAGTATAATATAATATATAGTATAATATAATATATAGTATAATATAATATATAGTATAATATAATATATAGTATAATATAATATATAGTATAATATAATATATAGTATAATATAATATATAGTATAATATAATATAATAATAATATCAGATTCAGTTGATGACCGAGATAAAAAACCCAGGTATGGTATAGAAGTTCTATTGAACTTATCGAGATACCAACCTGATCTTGGTAATGAGAGAATTAATACAAAAACGAATAATGAGTATACATATTTTGCAATTCTATTTGGTTAATTCGTGTTCTGTCTCATAAAAAAAATCAATACAATAAAATTAAATATATCTCTCAATACCAAGAAATCATCATAAGAATACAACAATAATAAAATATAATAAAAATATATGATAAAATATTTTAAAATGTAAAAAGCTACTAAAATAATAAATAAGCTAAACTATAAAAAATCAAAGAAAACGAAAGACCAAAGTAACGCTACAAAGATAAATAATATTTATACAATACGAACAATTTAAAAAAGCTAAAAAGAAGAAAATATGACCATGTAAATAAAATAACAAACGTCAAAGATAAGGTGTAAATGATTAGATATAATTATTATATACTATTTAAAGTATTAAAATTCGTTAAAGATGATGTGGTTGTATTTAAAGAATTTCATAAACATGCGCCTTTGTAACGAATACTATATTTCGCATGATAAAATCTTAATGTTGATATTAATAATGTTCTATTTAACCGAAAAGTATATAAGGAGCAATTATAGGTAAATAACTTACAAATTGAACTATGCAAATAAGCTTGTTATATATTCTAAACATATATTTATAAATAGATATATTTATTATATCTTTAAATTTAAGAATGTTATGTCTTAAAAAAATGTAATAAACATTGGTTTTGTTATCAAGTTTATATATTGCTTTCATACAATTTATTTTATAAAATTTGAATGTATGTTATATTGTTATTGTAAGTACTTCCCCATATAATATAACAATAATTAATATTACTATGAAAAAAAGAAAAATAGTGCATTAAACATAACTAAAGTATTAATATTAAATTTATATTTATATCTAGGTAGTAAACTAATCCTATGTAGTAAACTAAGTACATAGTAAAGTTTATTTTTAATATTATTTATTTGCATTTTCCAATTACGATTTTCGTCAATTAAAATGCCTAGGAATTTAAAATTTGTTTATCGTTTTATGACTATATTATTTATTTTTATATTCAATTTATATATAACTATTGTGCGATGGAATAAAATTAATTTTGTTTTATCAATATTAAGAACAAGATTATTACCGCAAACCATTCACATATTAAAACTAGAGTAGAATTTATTTCATTTTCTAGATCATATAAATGATGAGACTTAAATTTTAAAGTGGTATCGTCAGCAAAAAGAGTAACATTTCATTTTTAGTTATATTAGGTAAATTATTTATGTACATTAAAAATAATACTGGTCCCTAAACTGAACCTTGTGGTACACCACATTTAATCGGAAGTATTTTAGAAATAGTATTATTATAGCTTACGTATTGATACCTATTTGTCAAATAGATTTTTAATAAGAACAAAGTGATACCTCTGAAACCATATATATACCTATAATTTGTTTAATAAAATATCATAATGTATTGTGTTGAAAGCCTTTTTTAAATCAATCGATATTGTGGATATGAATAATTTATGATTGATATTCAATTAATCAATATAATGTATCAAAGCATCACATGTTGATATAGATTTTTGACATCCACATTGAGAATTATTTATTAAAGAATTTGAATCTAAAAATGAAAAAAAATTTACTTTTAAAATGTTTTCACAAATTTTGGAAATTTTGATGTTAATGATATTGGCCTATAACTTGAGCAATCATATGTATTTCCTTTTTTATATAAAATGATGACTTTAGATGTTTTAAGTACATCATGGTAAACACCATTTTCATTGCATTTATTGAATAAAATTGATAAAATATTACTAATGGGTAAAATAATGTTACGTATTAAAAAAAAGTTAAAATCATGGGAATCAGTACTATATTTTGAATCACAATTATAGACAATATTTTAAATTTCTATTGATGAAACAGGCTTTATAAAAATTGAACTCTTATTAATAGTACTATTTTCATATATATTTTGATTAGAGTATTTTATATTTTTATTTAATTCAACACCTATATTTGATAAAAAAAATATGAATTGAACATATTAGCATTTTGTAAATCTGTTAATTTATTATCAATAATAGTTCCTGGTTTTTTTATTATTTCCTATAACTTTATTTAAAGTACGCCAAGTATTTTTAATATTATTATTTTTTATTTTATTTTAATAATATTTGTTCTCTGTATATTTTAATATTTTCATTAAGCAATTTTTATAATTTTTGTATACATTTATTATTGAATGATTATTTAAAGTTTTGTATACATTTTATTCTTTTTACCTATACATTTAATGATGGAAGGGGTTAGCCATGGTTTATCAAAAACTCAAAATTTAATTTTAACTTTATTTAACGGACAACATATATTATATGCATTGGTTGATGTAGAAATACATTATTTTAAAGATATATGAATATCAGATTGAGTTAAAATGAAAGACCAATTTATATTAGTCAGATTATTATTAAAATTTAAAATATTTTGATCTAAATGATCCCTAACATATTTAGGAAAATCAAACAAATTTTATGAATTTTTCGTTTTTGTATTAATATTTTTTTTTAAATACAGAATATCGGCAGATGATCACTGATATCAGTCAAGAGAACGCCTTTAAAAAGTGGCAAAGATAACAAATGTGTATAAATATTATCGATACTATTTGTAGTACTCTTGTCTCACGTGTATTTAACGCTATTCATAGCATGTGCACATGACCGTTAATTATTCCTTATTACGGTGTTCTATGATAGAAAATATGATATACCAATTGGTACCAAAAAGGATTTGATTAATCAAATCCTTTTGGACTAATATACGAAGACATGTAACCGATAAAGGCCATTCGGGCATGCCATGTGTTCATGTTGTGAGTAGATTTTTGCCGCACGTGAGATTTGAGCTATTTGATTCACTATGTAATTTCATTTCAGTATATATTATTATAGTTATGTTATTATCATATTTCTTTTGTTTTTGTTCTTAATACTTACAAAAATATATAAATATTTTTGTGTGGAATCCTTTCTCGAAAGCATATTGCTATTAAAGGATTCCTTTTTTACTCATTATTTAACTATATTATATTGTATACATATGCCATGTGTATTAATTATTAATTTGTGTATATTATACAAGTAAAATAAATATAATTCAATTCAATTCAATAATATAATTGGTTTGATTAGTTAAATGAGTTAAACCAATTGGTCTTGTGATTGTCGCTATTAAATTTAGGGAATAAATAGTAGAAACAATAAAAAATGTAGTAGGTAACCTACTTGTATGTGAATTATGATTATTTATATTTGTATTGAAATCGCCTGTTAAAATTAATGATTTATTTAGATGACAATTAAATGTATTATATATAATATCAATAAATTCAATTATATTAAATTAATCAGTAATATAATCAAATTATACTATAATATAATATATATATATATATATATATATAAACTATAGTATAATATAATATATAGTATAATATAATATATAGTATAATATAATATATAGTATACTATAATATATAGTATACTATAATATAATATATAGTATAATATAATATATAGTATAATATAATATATATATATATATATATTATATATAGTATATATAGTATAATGTATATAGTATACTATATATAGTATAATATAATATATAGTATATTATATATAATATAATTTATAGTATAATATAATATATAGTAACGTAAAATTAACTTTGTTTGTGTTATACGTTTATATTACTACATTATAGTGTATTCACGAAATATTAACTTTAGTTGAATGACATATATTTTGAATGAGGAAATGTATGGGTATAATAAGTAAATATGTATATATATATATATATATATATATATATATATATATATATATATATATATACTACCTATAGGTAGTATATCATAAGTATACTTATGATATATATGTTTATGTTTTTTATACATTTTTAATAATCCATTAGTATTTTACTCTATATTATTTGTTTACTATATTTTGTAAATAGGTATGTAATATAAATAAAGGTGTGTGTGTGTGCAGTGTGTACTGTGTACTGTGTATATCTATTTATACTAACACTAATCTATAAATAATCACCTCGTAGTAATGTATACATTGCAATAAATGCCACCAAATAAACATAAACAATCAAATATTATTTATAGTTAAAATATATTTTATTTATTAGATAAATAAATAAATAAACTACTGGGTCAAACAACAACGTGTTTATTTACATTACCGGATGTGATTAGTCAGTCAGTTATGCCTTATGTTTATGCTAGCTTTAAGTTTTACATACTTTGAATAGTTAACATTGAATAAATACTAATATAATAACACAGTATACTAGATTTATATATATATATATATATAATAATTTTTTTAATAGCTATATATATATATATATGTGTGTATCTATAAATAATCACTAAATATGTATGGTAATTTTAAATATATATATATATATATATATTAACATATTTGATTTTTAGTTTACCATGGTCATGCCTAAATTATGACATTATTACTATATATATCAACATTAGAAACATATAGTATACTTGAGTGTAGAACATCATTAATCAGTACCTAATTAACATATGTTAAGTTGTTTATTATATGTAGTACAATTTGTTAAATTAAGTTAAATTAATATACATTTTAAAATTATATTAATAATTTATTTATAATAACTTATAATCGATACATTTTGGTATTATTAATATATAAACCTAATTATTTAATTTATATTTGTCATTAATAATGTTAAAAAATGTCAACTTAAAACCTTCTCAAGAATATACAAATGTATCGATATAAAATTAACACTATATTATTAAAAAATAAAGCATTATAAAGATTATATATATAATTTCTATATTTTTCATTCAATATTCATTAAGTTATAAGTATATATTTAGATGTCATATAAGTCCCTAATACGAACATTCTACATGTCTTATTATGGACACAACCAATCAGCGCGCAGTGTATGAACTAATCTGATTTTAATTTTTTTTAATTGCGTGCGTTATAATATTAATACCACCAATAAAGCTAAATCTAAAATGTTTATTATTTAGATACTTAAATTGTATTATTAATTAAAAAATAATAAAAATAAATAAATTAGAATACATAATTCATAAAATTAATTAAAAATAATGTAATTGTGATTTGTCTGATTAATTCATTAATACTATATAGTTTATCTAGTGGTATATAGGGTGTCCGTATTATAACACAGGGTGTCCGTTTGCCCGGTACCCATGTCCGAATACGGACACCCCGTTATCTATGGAATTAAAAGATTAAATAAAATTTTAAAATCACAATAATATCTATAATCATATAATATTAATATATTGTAATTTTTGAATACAAATAAAGAGTCATAAAATGGTAAGACCATTTATTGTTAAAGTTCCGTATTGGGTTACTTTCCCCTATAGCATTGACTATGGCTAGTACATATAAATTACAAATATGCAATATCAGTTTCAAAATCCACCAACCATAACAAACTGATAACATTGATCTCCTCTTGCCCTACAGCTGCTATAGCACAGTATTTAAACTGGCAAATAAAATTCTGCAAATAACCTATTCTCTTCTCAAGATTAACAAATACTCCCCATTTTACCGATCACGTCTCCAGCTATGATGTAATTTTTACTTTGAAAATAAAACGCAAGCATCACTGATACAACTCGCGCTTCTACATCACCCGTTCGGCGCATTCATATCATTCGTTATCATTAATATCATCTAAATTTCCCTTGTTCATAATATTATATATATATATATATATATATATATATATTATAATTGTGAATATATTATATGCACATAAAGACTCAAGAACTACAACATGTCCCTCTCCAGACGGTAAAACCCATAACCAAATCGACTATAAACTAACGCCCCGGCGTTTCAAATCCAGCATCAAATAATCCATCACAAGAACATACCCAGACATAAACAGTTACCATGACCTAGTTTTGTATGACCCAATTTGTAATATAAAACTCGAGTTGAGCTCAAGAAGAACAACAAATACAAAACGAATACTATTTAATATAGATAAGCTTAAGAATACATCTAAATTATACAAAGATAAACTGAATATGCAACTTGGTAAAATCAATATTTCACAAGGCGATCTCACAACTGCTTATACAAAAATAGATAATATACTTACTAGTGCAGCTAGTAAAACCATTTGGAAATATAGAAAGAAAAAACAGCCTTGGATGACAAATGATATACTCGATCTATGCGATAAAGGAAGAACTCTCTAATCAACAAAAAAAGGTAAACCTGAAATATATGATAAATATAGAGAAATTAACATTCAAATTCGAAATCTAATAATAAACACGAAGAAAATTGGATCCAAACTCAATGTAAACAAATTGATGAAGACATGAACTATGGAATATTTAGCAAAGAGCTTATGAAACTTTAAGAACGAACATAAAAAATCCACATAGACATTCTATCAATCATAGATGACAAGGAAGGGACACCATTGGCTGAAGAAAAATCTATATTAAAATGGTGGCTTAGTACTGTCAATAACTTTATAATTACCTGATTAATCTAGAAAACAACATATTACAGCCTAAAAACATGAATCAAGATGAAGATAATTATGAATTACCAATATTAAAAGATGAAGTTATAAACGCCATCAAAAATCTAAAGGATGGAAAATCGAAATATATTCACTGACTTATGTCAAAAAACATAGTCCACAAATAAATTAACAGAAAAATAGACCCACTATCTAGTGATACCCATCCCCAAGAAATAGCGGTTTTATTAAATAATATACAAGGATACATATTAAAAACAACAGTTATAGTACGACATGTGTTATACTATAGGCTCCATAGTAACATCGGTATCATCTGTATTCATTGCAGATATAATGAAATACAAAACAATCATGTTTTATCGATATCGATTGGCGGTTTTTCACTTTCAAACCTAAGATTCATAGATGATATATCGTATAGATATAATAGATGGATCTAATAGCTGGATATAATAGCTGGATATAATAGCTGGAGCTAATAGATGGATCTATCAGATGGATCTAATAAAGAGTTACAAGAGATTATAGATAAATTAGCAAGTCATTTTAGCAAATACGGTATTGAAATTATTATTGAAAAAAGCAAAGTAATGGTAAACAGAAATGATAAAAATCTGCAAGCAGATATCTACTGTAGCAAACTAGAAGAAGTCGAGCAATGTATCTATCTAGGAGCAACACTTACAAAAGCAGAACATGTGATCGAGAATTAAAAATAAGACTGGAGCAAGCAACATCAGCTATGAAATGAAATGAATTTATTTTTTAAAGTACAGTATTAATAATATATATTATAAACAATAATTTGTGAATATAATAAAAATAACTCCTTTAAGGCATATAAAGAAGTCTTTTTTAGACTTGTATGAATTATACATCAGATAGAGAAAAAACAATAAACAATAAACAAACATAATATTCTATTCAATAAATAGTAATTTGAAGGATAGAGGCTCATGAATATATACTTTCTCTCCACTTTAATATACAAATCAAATTATACACATATATATGTACACAATATATAAAATATATAGCCTCTAACAAAATTAAAATATAAAACAAAAAAACATAAGAAAAATCAAAATTTAAATAAAATCAATTGTTTAAACTGAATTTATTTAGATATTTCATATAAAAATTAATTCATATTTTAATCATTTTAAAAATATAGATAAAAATTTACTTCGTCGTATTGGTGATGGAATGCTGTTCCAGCTTACCGGTCCGTAATAACATGTATGGAATTTATTAGTATTATTATATATCATGGGTAAAATGAATGTATTAGTATTGCGCATTGAATATTTATTTAATGTTAATTGAAACATATTCTGAATATTGATATGACAGTCATTTATAAATACTCTATACATAATTTTAAAAGTTTTATAGAATATAATGTTGTCAAAATACATAATCGTATTGTTAATATAAGTACTAGTTGTATTAACTCGACTTATCAAGTTAAATATTAGTCTTGTTATTTTATTTTGCGCAATACGTAATACATACATTTTTGAAGTATAATTGTTACCCCATATATGGGTACAATAAGTTAGATGGCTATGAAATATAGAATAATAAATAAGTTTGAGGATGTACGTAGGCAGTTTGTTACTTAATTTACGTAGTGTTGCTATTCCATAATATAGTTTAGAGTTAACATTATTGAATTGTTGTTTCCAAGACAACTCATCGTCAATTATTAAACCAAGGAATTTTATACTCCTAGATCGAGCTATAATCATATTATCTAATGTAATAATCAAATTTAATTTTGGTTTGTTGAAAATAATATATGAGGTTTTTAATAAATTAATAGTTAATTTATTTATAACTAACCAGTTTCTTAATTGTAACATTACCTTATTCATTGATAACTCCAATTGAATACTATTTTCATTAGAGAACACAAGGGTTGAGTCGGCAGAGTATATAATTACATTCATTGGATATATTTACTATATCATTAATGTATATGATGAATAAAATCGGACCGAGTACATAACCTTGCGGATCTAAATATTCAATACTATTAAGTTTCGAAGATGCATCATTATTAGAAACAAATTGTTTCCTATTACTTAAGTATGAAGTTAATAAAGATAACATATTCCCTCTAAAACCATATTGACATAGTTTTTTTAATAAAATGTTATGATTTATACAATCAAACGATTTTTTAATGTCAATTGATATGACCGAAGTAATGTTTATTGTTGTGTTAATACATGTTTGTTAATCATCGCCATGATCATAATCTGGTCTTAATCTCAGTAATAGATGTAGGTATCTTTCATTTTCTAAATGAGACCTGTTAAAATGATATATTTAAAATATTACCCATTTTTATTCATTCTTTGATACATTAGTTTTATACAACTATAGTAATAAATAATACAAATAGAAATACACCAATGATATATAATAATGTTACAAATATAGGTATATAGGATATAGAATATAGGAATATACTAATGATTTTTCAATAATAGACAATATAGATGAATCATTGATATAATATTGAGGATACTATAGTATACGTATACGTATACGCAACGTTATACGCACCTATAGGTATATGTATGTATATATATATATATACTATAGTATATATATACTTCATCATATACAAATAATTAAAAATAAATGTGTGTACATTTAAAAAGGTATATTCTGATACTAATTTATATTATAAATACAAATTTATCCGAAAACCCAACCTACATAGGTGGTTCTGTTCATGTTTTGTGTACAAAATCTATGTTGTTTAATTAAGTGCTATATATTTCCTTATAAAAATTATGAATTAACTATAGTTTATTTATACTAATTTAAATATAAATATATATATATATATATATATATATATATATATATGATTATGATGATGATGATAATGTTTATTAGCACTTATCATAAGTGTGGCCACCCCTCGTAGGTGCATATAACAATATAGAACGAAAACAATAAATAAATTGATAAATAAATAAACAAAACGATAAAATAATATAATTTATAAAAATAGTAATATTGTATGATTAAATAAGTGAATATATTACATTCATGATATGTAAGCTTTGAGGTTTGTAATAAAGGACGGGTGTGAATGGATTGATCTAATAGAGGCAGGGAGGGAATTCCATAAGGATGGAACCATATAACTGAAGGCGCGTTTATGGTATTTCAGGTATTAGACACGAGGGCATATTAGGGAAATGTCGGCATGTATATTAATAAGTAAATTATATTATAATAGTACTTTATAACGTATTAATATATATATTATAAAAGTATATATATATATATATATATATATATGAATACGTTTTTATTTATTATTATAACATCACCCTATATGTAAATCTAAACGTATTTTGCTAAAATAGTATTATATTTAAATATATATACGAGGAACACACATACACGCACGCACAAACACACGCACGCACGCACACACAAACGCACGCACACACACACATGCATACACACGTGATATCATTAATATACATAAAGATATGTTCGATAAGGGTACGGTTTGCCTGGTTACTGGAGATCAATGGGTATGACGTAATACCTACTAATATTACATAATATTATCACCGAGTAACATGTGTATTACATACACGCTTGTCGGTATTTATGCAAATCTATACCGCTTATTTATAAGTGAGTTGACGACTCGAATTAGAGAATAAGATTAAAATACTTATTTACTCTATACATACACTATACTAGAGTAGACTGGCGGTGTGTGCCGTAGTAATGGTTTATTTAAACGCAAACATATGTAAATGCGCACTTCAAATGTGTGTGTACTAATAGATGATATAGCAATTGAAGTTATTAGTGATATGTGATATGTGACTGCTATTATATTATATATTCAGGACTAGATAAGTAATATATACATATATATATATATATATATATATATATATATATATATATATATATATAATATGATTTATAATAGGTTATTAATATAATAGAATACAGTGCTTTTCTTCTTGAATGGTATAAGCTGTATTCTATAGTAACATTCTTGAGTAAAAGTACAGTAACTATTACGTAACTTTACGCAACTTTAGATGTAGGCTAAAGTTCAATGATTGTTGAACTCCAACTTAATAAAGCTCAGTATTGATTTAGATATAAGGGAACATAGCATGTGACATTATAGTCTATTCTGAATATATATATATATATATATATATGTGTGTGTGTGTGTGTGTGTGTGTGTGTGCATGTGTATGTGTGAATGTATGTTTACTTCATATACCAATATCATGATTACACTATAACATACTATAACATACTAGACATAGCTTAGGCAGTATGTTATATAGCACACGTATACAATACATGTGTGTGGTACTAGAACATCAACACCTCAGTTCGCTGACCATGGTGGTCAGTATAATCACGTCCCCACGCCCTAGATATCTATATAACCCTCCCCCCCAGTATGGGGCCCATACCCTACATGTATAGATGCATAGAGATATGCACTAGCATCATCACCCTGGTTGTTGTCAGCTTCCCCGCTAGGTGATTGTATTATACACTGACCACTATAAACCTCTCTGTAGTCTCAGCGATATTGTTATTATTAATATATTGCTAGTCTAGCGTCATCGATATTACATCACTACTATTTCATAATCGATATCAGTGTTGCAGTGATATTGCATAATCAATATCGGCATTATTGCATCACATGTGTTCCTTTGTTCGTCGCTAGGGGAATAACATTAATCATACGAAATCATTGTTACATTTGCTTAATTTACTTATGGAATAAACAGCTTTGTTATTAGTATTGTTAAGCATATCCGTGCGGTATGTGAGATGTGGTATGTGGTATGTGGTATGTGAGATGTGAGATGTATTGGATATATGACATATTGACGATAAGTTAACATAGCATATGTCTCCTTCATAAAAAGATAACACATGCCTGCTATCTATGTAGATAATTTAACATAGCAGATACGCTCGTGTAGTTGTATATATATATATATATATATGTGTATGTATGTGTATATATATATGTGTGTGTGTGTGTGTATATATATATATATTTTTGTGTGTGTGTGTGTGTGTGTGTGTGTATATATATATGTGTGTGTATGTGTGTGTGTGAGTGAGTGAATGTGAGTTATATTACCATCAAGTGAATTAAATCGAAGAGACAAATTCTTTGCCGATAAAAACGTTTATTAGGATATGTCTATGTGATAACCGGGAAGTATATGGGTGTTATTTTATATGTAAAAAATCTTCCCATTTGTATATATATACATATGCAAATATGAATACACATTGTTTGGTGTGTAATATATACGCTAGGGTGTGTGTATAAATTATAGTAATAAATATTCAGCTAGATAAAAACGTAGAAACGTTGCCCGATATATGGACGACGGCGTATGCGTGAGTTTAGATCACGTGGTGCGTGTGTTTAGATCACGTGGTGCGTGTGTTCGCGCGCGCATCTTTGCGCATGCGTGTGACACTAAATCATACGGCCCACTCGTAATCTTTAAATATCTCATGCTACATTGGGTGTGCTTCAATACGTCGTACATGTATGTGTGTGTATGTGCGTGTATGTGTGTGTATGTGTATGTGTATGCACGTTTTACGTATCTATTTATATAAGTTCTTGTAATATACGTGGTATGTTAATGTATGTAGGTATATAGTTTATAATATAATAAAAATCAGTCCGATATTATAATAATGTATGAAACTAATTAGAATACTCAGACTCGATGACGTAATGATATCTCCTATGACGTCATCGTTGATTACATAACACGTGATTAGAACAAACTAAAGATTGAAGCGTTGACATCGATTATAATATTGCGCGCCTCGTGAGAACAATGGAGAACAATAGGGAACAATAGGTACAATGTAACGACTATATCCTAGCTCTCGTATTGTGCTACGGGAGACAATCGCCGTCATAAGATATCTTCATTATATTACTCATTTTCTCACATTATATCTCTATATGCGATATGATGTGATACATAATAAAAGACTAACAATAGTGATAATAAAGTAGCATTCAGTGGACGGTATTCTCCTGCCCGGTATATATTATAGCCGGACAGATACGATTGTCCGTAATACCCTATCGGTCAGGCATCATGAGAATCTAGAGGGGAGGGTATAGAGTGACCACTAATGGTCGAAGTGGTCTAAATGGTCAGTCGGCAGTGTTGCGTTACGCAATACAATGAGATCGGGTACAATTAACGCCGCCATGCATAGTGGTCAGTTTGGCATTAGCTATAGGTCAGCAATGATGTGAACTGGCTATATCGTGATGATTATGAAGTGACGTAACCACGATGACGTCATCAGTGGTCAGTAGCAGTAGTTTAATGATGGTCCTCGCTATGGTGACATCTCTAAACTCTATTGTTTTGCACACACGGTGCACGGTGTGTGTATGTGTGTGTATGCGTATGTGTGTAATACATGTAATACATAATATGTATTTGTGCGTGGGGGATAGACGTGAGACATCGATAATACTTAGTATACCAGTATACGTGGTGTTTGCACACACACACACACATATACGCACAGTGTGCCTGGAACAGTGTGCGACGCACGCGTACAAAAAAATCAGTTTATGACGCACGCGTACAAAAACATCAGTGTGCGACGCACGCGTACATTCATTAAGCGTGCACGGCGTACGTACGTCTAGATATGTTCTTATAACTGATAACAGTACGACATCTACAAGTCAACTACAAAAACGCATATGTATACAAGATTCGTCTACGTAAATAAAAACTATATTACTATGCTATGATAAATCAATGTATACATTATATCTTAAGATATAATTATATACTCACATCAAAGATTTTGTGAAGCATACAAATCCGTATTGGGACCATTATTCTAAATATAGAACAACTGATATATCAGTTGTGTATATTATATAGAGTAACCACCATTTGTGTGGAGTATTGTTGCGTAATGAGAAGCACTATAGAATGATCTATTTATAGAATTCACACGTGACATCATAATATCGTAATGCTACTTTCTCGTACTGTAATCGATGTATAATATATGTACCTAAGTATAATTGTTACTAGCTATATGTAATTGTTTAACCCAAAAATAATAACTATATTATAGAGCTTTATACATTGAATTCAATAATATTAAATGTATATAAATTTATATTATATATATATATATATTGTATGTTATACATATTAAATAAGGATTATAAATAACTATAACTAATTATATAACCCTATAACTATAGTTCTACTATAATTCTATAGAATTACAAATTAACTTTTTTCATATAGTTATTTATATACATAATATTTAGTTTTTTTAATTTGTATTAACATATTTTTACTATAAAAATAATAATATTCTACATAAGTGAATAATCACATATATTGTAAATCACCCATTTTATTATCACTCATTCATATTCGATAATACCTCTTTTTTCAATATACATGTATATATAAGATATTTAAGTTATGCTTACTTTTATTGTATAAACTATGAATTTAGAGCATGCACTAGCCTGCAGGCTATGTCATTAATGCATTAATCGGTTGTATAACAATGGTCGCGTATAGCATGATTACGTAACACATATGGTATGATTACGTAATATTGACTAAAGTTAACTAAGATATGGAATAAGTGTTTCACCCATTTATAATTACCAGGAGAACAAATCATATAGAAGTATAATTAAAAACAAGAAATAGTAGAATAATAAATATATTTAATATATATTTTAATATATCTATAGAGTACAAAATTCAATTATTAAAATAAATCATCAACTCATAAAGCATAAACATCCATAGTATATCAACTTTCCGAATGTGGGTTCATCAAGTCTAAAACCTTAGGGAATATACTTTCGCCAATGGTATATACACTGATAACATTTTGAGCCAGTAAATGCATCCATACTACCCGATATAAAATATGACAAATGTATGAATTAAGAGTCAACTAAATACAAAAAAAAAACAAATCTTTCCCATCATTATTCTACTACCTCTTAAATATAATTACATAAAATGTACTAAAAGATAAAATGAATTAAAATAATACATTATAAATTGTAAATAATGTATAATTTTATATTCTTTATAAAGAGCAGAACATAAAATATTAAAATAAAATAATATTGTTAATAATCCTCGTAATCTAATCATCATTTTGTTTTAAAACATATATATATATATATATATATAAAATAGAAAATAATATTAAAAATATATTAAACAATTATAGTTAACCAAATAATAATATAGTTAACCGATATATATATATATATATATATATATATATATATTTATTTAATGTTAAATTAACGTATACGTTAATGGCAAACTTAATATTGCTGGTATTTATTGACATTTAAAATCAGTTTGAACATATTGATTATAATAATATTAAATGAATTATTCGCCACCAAAGTTAATATTTTACTTATAGTAACAATGCAGCTAGGCATGCAACATACGCATTCTCAGCTGCAGTATTCTCGCCATACTGTTAACATAGTGTTCAATAAGTAACCAGTATTGTTGTTCTCATTGACATTATTATATGAGTATATGTTATCTAAAACCAAACCTATACAATTATATTTTTTAGACGATATTAATGAAATAATTGTAAAAAATTATTCACTTTTATAAATTGTAAATTATCATTTAATAAAATATTTGCTTGCTTGCTTATTTCGGGATTGTTGTTTCCCGGACAGTAAAATTTCTCCAAACTGCACGGTTCATCATAGCTACTCTCATCTCGCTCGCCGGTATTCCAGTTTCCGCTCGAGATTCTTGATGTAGCTTTCTGGTAGCCTACCCCTTCTTCTAGTTCCATGAGTAGGTTCCCAAAGAACTAGGTCCGAAATAACTTCATCATCTCTACGTAGGCAATGCCCAGCAAACTTTAAGAATCGACGTCTTATCTTTATATATATTTTTTCTATAGCCCCATACAGTACTTCTTTAGTAACTTTCTGAGACCAATGTACGTTTAATATCATTCGTAGAATTCGAGTGCATGTGCCATCAAGTTATTTGAGTAGTGTTTTTATATATGTATATATAGATGTATTATATACATCATGTATATGTATCTGTTATCTTAAATATAGTGTATACATTTATATGTTATCCTATATAGTGTATACATTTATTTGTTATCTTAAATATAAATTTTTACTTTTTTTAGGTTATCGGAGCCCTTTTATAATTTCCAATTATAAAAAAAATATTTATTTTTCTGTATCTACAAAATAATTTATATACCCATTTATCTATTATTTCATGTACAAATCGTATCTAAATTATCAATATTAATAAGAATAAATGATGTTTTATAAACACTTACAATTAAAATAAATATTCATTATAATGAACTATAGTATCATCAAAATAAATTACTAAATATTTGACAGTTATTTTCTCAATATTTTATGAATATTAATCTACTAACATTTCTGAAACTATTCATTAAAATAATTTGATGATATTTTCAGTATATTTAGAAAATTCACATATGCATAGATTTACCGTTTTTAATTCATTAATTTAAAATATAAATATTATATTATGTTTATATCATTATATACACTTCTAAACAAATAATACTTTTAATTTCTCTTAATTTAAAATAATATATATGTTATAGTACAAAACGGTTATATTATAAACTGATGTGTATTATTATATGTGTGAAAAATATTTAAAATCTTTAAATTTGAAGGTTTTTTTTAAAAACGTTGGGTTTTCATATCTATTTGTAATAGTTCGAATGAGGTCCCCATTTAATTTCATATTGATGGTTATTTCAATAATTTAGTTTATCATTAGAAAATAATTAAACTTATTTAATGTTAACGATTATATATGTTCTTATACAAAACAATATTAATAATTAGTTGTGTACAATTATGAAATGATTACCCCAACAGGTGACGACGTTTATAAGTTAATTAACAATGATTAAATATAGCATGATACAATAGTGGTGATAGACATATGAGACAATTTCTATGATACTATATTATGATAATATACTATATATAGTATACTATGTTATATATATGTGTGATACTATACTATAGTATATATATATTTTATATATATATATATATATATATATATATTCGATAATTATTCGTTTATTTTTACGGTTATAACTGTATACTGTAAAATTGTCACATTATTTATTTTTTTAATTTCGTATTATTCTTTGTGTATTTCAATAACGTATATCAACTTTATACATTCCACTTTATATTAGCTTAGATACAAAATCAATTTTCTTACGGCGTAATAGTTATATAATAGGTGATTATATATTAAATCTTCTGCCCGCGGCCATATAACATGCATGTGTTATGTAATAACAAGGACACACTGTCCTTGGTAATATCGTAACAATCAGATATGTTAATATTAATATTCCCGTATTCAAATGCATTATAATATGTTACATTATAACAGTATAGTAATACTAAAAATATAACTTATAAACAAGCGGTAATATATATATATATATATAACATAATATATATATATATATATATATATATATATATATATGTATATAATCTTATTGTTATTGTTATTTTATTTTGTGGATTCCTTTCATCCCATCCAGGAACTTAGATTAAGTTTCCACTTATAACCAATTATATGGTTATAATTTCCCTTCAAATCCGCCCTCATTTTAAGGCATCCATGGATTTTACGAGAGCCGATCATTTATTTATACACAATTATATAATCATCTCTAAATATTATTTTAAGACCTATTTTAATGGTCCGTACGAGCTTGAACCAGCGTTCTATTTCTTTTGTGATTCCAACTGAACCATACAGGCAGTTATATATATATATATATACCCAGTAAGTAAAGTAATCAGTGATAGTGATTATATTATAGTTTGATCATCATCATGATTTTTGCTTAAATGATCATCATATTATTACAATAATATTACAAATATAGATAAGCAACTATACTTTGATTACGAACTACACTTATAAATCATTAATTTTAATATGATTGTAATGATAATTAATTAACAGTTAGTTAACTGATCATTAACATTGATTTACGTTCAGTTGGTAATCATTGATCGTCAACTTAACAGAAAAAAATGTACATCAATGATATTAATATGATTATAATCAATTATAGTTAACTGATCATATATTTAAATCAATGTTCGTAATCGAATGAATACCAATAATTGAAAACGAATTATAATCTGTGATCGTAATCAATACACAGCCCCATAATAGTCATATTATCACAGGCTTGATTGTCATCTGATTACGAACTTCGATTATTTTACTTACTGGGTATACTCTACATATATATATATATATATAGGTATACGGTATAGGTATACCTAGTATATACAAATATATATACTAGACATATATGTCGACTACATATACATATACATGCATTGTTGGGCATCATTCCCGTTTCTGGAACGGGAACGGTAACGGATATAAAAATAGGAACGTGAACGGGAACGCAGAAAAGAACGGATACATAATAATGACCAGGAACGAATAATGGGAACGCTTAGACAGAAATATATGAACTAGTTCCAGTGAAACACATATCTTTACAAGTACGAATATTTATATAGTATTAATTCAAGATAATTGTATATATATTATATAATCTATTAAAATATAAATAAATAATTACAACGATTAGTATTACAATTATAATAAAAGTTGTAATATAATAAATAAATATACAATAATAATAAATACGTATTTATACGTCAATGTACATTTAACATTTAATGCATATTACCACATAATACTACCATATACTCGACTGTTTTATCTCTAATTATATTTCTTTTTGCACTATTAATATGTTGCTAGCGAAAAAATTCGTTCGATAGGTGCTGAAGATGGCAATATACAATTATATTTTATAAATATTTTCTTTATTATTTTAGAACTATTAAGCATACATAATTCCCTTGCATTACTTTTCAAATATCTAATGGACAATATCCAAAGGAACGGGAATTGGAAAGGATAAATTAAAAGGAACTGGAAAGGGAACAGGAACGGGTAAATTAATAGAACGGGAACGGGAACGGATAGAGCTAAAAAAAGGAACTTTGCCCAACACTGTAAAACATGTTACCTACATTTACATAGATGTATGTTACATCTGTATTGCTAATCATATATATATATATATATATTATACAGTTATACTATAGTATTCCTAGATGATAGACTATAGCTATATTGACTATAGAATCTAGTGGCTGTAGTCATATTATAGGTATGTATGTATGCATATTTAGTTATCACGTTTATGGCGATTAGTAAGTTAAATAGCATTATCTTAGTAGTGTATTTAGGCTTTGCTAATATTGCTAGGTGATGTGGAGGAGGGTCGATATTGATATTGTTGATACTAGTTTATCAATTCAATAATATACAAAATTAACGGTGTTCATATGCGTTATCACTTTAATAATAGTATGTTTACTGTAGTGTGTGTGTGCCATACTATAGTATTCCGCTTATTATAGTATTCCGCTTCCTATAGTATACTGTTTACTATAGTATTCCGCTTACTATAGTGTACTGTTTAGTATAGTATTTCGCTTACTATATATAGTATATACTATATTACTATATTACTATTACTATACTATATACTATAGTATACTGTGTACTACACTACTGTTAGAAGAAAAGGGTTGTTAAAACTGAAAGATAATGGTTGTCTGGTATGTCACGGTGGACAACCCTTTTAGGGTTGTTAACAAATATTATTTAAAAACCTTATTTAACAACCCTTTCAAAATCCATATATAACAACCATTTTTAGATTAATAGATAACAACCCTTTTATAATTAATAGATAACTACCCTTTTTAAATTAATAGCTAACAACCCTTTAATAATTAATAGATAACAACCCTTTTTAAAGTAATAGTTACCCAGCATTCAACTTACATCAATAACTTAAGTTCAACTTAAGTTCAACTTAAGTCGATTGTAACACATAAACTTAAGTTTAATTTAAGTTCATAACTTAAGTTCAACTTAAGTTGTTGATGTAAGTTGAACGTAAGTTTATATGTAAAATAAATAATAGTATATTAGCGTATAAGTATTACCATAGCAAAATATTAACTTATATATTATAATATATTATATAATTTCATTTAAGTTAGATTTAAAACATAAATTCAATAATATAATCATTTTAATATTGAATACAATATTTAATCAATATGCAATTGCTATATATTAAATATTGGGCAATTATTTCACATGATTTCTATTTGTATTATCAATATAATTATGATTAAAATTGTAGTTCACAAGTCTCGTGAATTAGATTTTGATAATATATTAAAATACATAGGATTACTTAAATAATTATAGGTTTTAAAATAATATTTTATTTATTAAAACAGTATAATTACTTAAATATTAATTTAAAATAATAATTTATAATTAATTTGCATAGATAAAAATTAAATCAATATTTCAAAATAATTAAAAAGTATAATATTTTATTCTTTCTATAATAAAATAATTATATGAACTTATAGCTTATTACCCTATAGGGTTGTTATTAAAAATGAAAGTAAACAACCCTTTAATTGTTGATATTAACAACCCATTTTATTAACAACCCTTTAATATTTGATATTAAAAACCCTTTTTATTAACAACCCTTTAATATTTGATATTAAAAACCCTTTTTATTAACAACCCTTTAATATTTTATATTAAAAACCCTTTTTATTAACAACCCTTTTTTAATAATAGTAAACAACCCTTTTTATTAACAACCCATTTATTTCTGATATTAACAACCCTTTTTATTAACAACCCTTTAATATTTGATATTAAAAACCCTTATATTAACAACCCTTTTTTAACAAGGGTTGTTATTGAAATTATAAGTAAACAACCCTTCTTTATTAACAACCCTATAATTTTGTAGAATAACAACCCCTATTTTTAACAGTGTACAGTATACTGTTAGTACTATAGTATACATGATACAGTATGGCGAAGACTAAAGTGTACTGCCACGTGCCCATGTATACATGTATCCTATTCACTAAGTGCATGTAGTTAAGTACATACACTTAGTACGTGTAGTTAACGCGTTATTGCATTTGTTATTCTAATAGATTACTTCTTATAATGGTCATTATTATAAATACTAATAAAATCGATTGAATACATTTTTTAAAACTCCTCATAATGTCATTCATCATGTAATAAATAAAATTTAATAAAATAACTAAAATAAAATACTTAAAACAAACAAATTCATAATTCGATAAAAAGTAAATAAATATATAGTTTAATACCCAAATAGTTTAACATACAAATATAAATACAATTAATACACAATAATAATCCAATACGTAATAACACATCTTTTTTGTAATTAATACTCTAAATTAAATTGAATTAGTATAAACATATATTCTCATATATATATAATGATATAATAGTGTATTATATATAATATATATGTAAATCATATATGATGTATAATTGTTATTGTTATATTAAATACCTTACAAACTACAAACACTTAAACAATGCACACATACTCACACTTACACACGCACACACACACATACACAAACATGTATATCACATGTTATTTGTTACACTGATGGTTTATAGAGGAAGTCATTACAAAGAATGTCAACTATGTACGAATTTAGCTCACGTGTATTTATTTAATTATATTAATTATCGACCGGATATTAGGTTAACACTGCAGCAGTAACCTCTGAAGTATTTCGTAAAGTTTACATTTAAAGAATTGTAATTGATTAGTTATAATTATATGCATTATTTCTAGTAAATATTTACACTTAGAAAGTACACACATATATACACATATATACATTCTGAATTCACCTGAAACATAGTATATATATATATATACTGAATTCACCTGAAACATAGTATATATACTGAATTCACTATCATATACTACAGTCATACCTATAGTCATACCTACAGTCATACCTACAGTCATACCCTCCTACACCCATTATATTCATTATAAATGATATATATAATATATATATTATATATATAATATATATATATATATATATTTATATATATATATAATATATATATATATATATTTATATATATATATATACATAAATATATTAATTAATTAAAATATAAATGTAGATACGTGGCATAAATTCTTGACATAATTCATAACATAAATAAATAATCACATGACGTTATAACGGTATATAATATAAGTCGTCATTATAAATAATTATATATTTATAAATACGTTAACATATATACAAACAAGTTCGTATACATGTGTGTATATATATATATATATATATATATATATATATATATATATATATATATATATATACTAGTGATTGATTGCCAATAAACATTTTTTAGAATGAATTTATGAATTAATGAATGAACAAATAACCAAATGAATAAATTATTGAATGAACGAATATATCTATGCTAAATTAATGATTATATTAATGATAGATATTATTTGGAAGAATAAATTAATAAATTAATTTAGAAATACAATAATTCAACTAAATAATTATATGAAATAAATTATGTCACATAATTAACTCTTAAAGTTTATATTAATTTATCAAAAACACATATACATTAAAATAATAATTAACTAATTAACAACATTAAATTAATTATCCCGTTAATAATACGTATAGATAATTGATGACCCTTAATTAATTATGAAAGTTGGCGTTTATTCATAATGAACTTCCGGTTGGTATCAGAAAACAATCGATCGATAAAACAATGGATCGATAGGCTGACAATGGCATTTTTCCGGGAACACTACCTCACACACTACCTCACACACTACCGCACACACTACCGCACACACTACCTCACACACTACCTCACACACTACCTCACACACTACCGCACACACTACCGCACACACTACCTCACACACTACCTCACACACTACCGCACACACTACCTCACACACTACCGCACACACTACACTGTAATAAGTAAATGGTTTTCTGCAGTAAAATAAATGGTATTTAAGGTGTGCTTATAATAGAACCCTTTTGATGGTTTTCTGCAGTGAAATTTTTAGAATACCATATTAAGGGTTTTCTATTATCGTATTTAAGAATACCATTTAGATAGTTTTCCACAGTAGAAATTAAGAATACCATTTAGATGGTTTTCCACAGTAGAAATTAAGAATACCATTTAGATGGTTTTCTGCAGTAGAAATTAAGAATACCATATAGAGGGTTTTCCACAGTAGAAATTAAGAATACCATTTAGAGGGTTTTCCACATTAGAAATTAAGAATACCATTTAGATGGTTTTCTGCAGTAGAAATAAGAATACCATTTAGAGGGTTTTCCACAGTAGAAATTAAGAATACCATTTATATGGTTTTCTGCAGTAGAAATTAAGAATACCATTTAGAGGGTTTTCCTCAGTAGAAATTAAGAATACCATCTAGAGGATTTTACACAGTAAAAATTAAGAATATCCCAATATTCAACTTACATCAATAACTTAAGTTTTTGATATAAGTTGAACATAATTTTATATGTAAAATAAATATTAGTATATTAGGGTAGTATTGTAGCAAAATATTAACTTATATATTATATTATTTCATTTAAGTTAGATTTAAAACTTAAATTCAATAATAAAATCATTTTAATATTGAATAAAATATTTAATCAATATGCAATTGCGTTATATTCAATATTGGGCAATTAGTTCAACATGATTTCCATTTATATTATCAATATAATTATGATTAGAATTGTAGTTCATGAGTCACCTGAATTATTTTATGATAATGTAGCAAAATACATAGGATTACATACATTATTTTAGTTTTTAAAATAATATTTTATTTATTAAAAACAGTATATTTACTTAAATATTAATTTAAAATAATAATTATTAATTGATTTGCATACATAAAAAATAAATCAATATTTCAAAATAATTAAAAGGTATAATATTTTATTTTTTCTATAATAAAACAATTATATAAACTTAATAATAATACTTAAGTCGTGTAAAATGCCATATGTTTTGAAGATGGTTTTCCACAGTAGAAATAATAATACCTTTTAGAGGGTTTTCCACAGTAGATATGAAGAATACCATATGGTTTTAAGAGGTTTTTCCACAATAGAAATTAAGAATACCATTTAGAGGGTTTTCCACAGTAGAAATTAATAATACCATTTATATGGTTTTCTGCATTAGAAATTAAGAATACCATTTAGAGGGTTTTTCACAGTATAAATTAAGAATACCATTTAGATGGTTTTCTACAGTAGAAATTAAGAATATCATTTGTATTGTTTTCTGCAGTAGAAATTAAGAATACCATTTATATGGTTTTCTGCAGTAGAAATGTAGATTACCATGTTGAGGGTTTTCCACAGTATATATGTAGAATACCATTTAGATGGTTTTCCACAGTAAAATTAAGAATACCATTTATATGGTTTTCCACCGTAGAAATTTAGAATACCATTTAGAGGGTTTTATACAGTCAGTTTCACAGAATACCATTTAGAGGGTTTTAAATAAATATTTTTTTTAAATACCATTTCGATGGTTTTCTGCAGTAAATATCAGTCTAGAAAACCATCATTTTTAACAGTGTACCGCACACACTACCGCACACACTACCTCACACACTACCTCACACACTACCGCACACACTACCGCACACACTACCTCACACACTGCCGTACACACTACCGTACACTGTACGGCGTACAGTGTACACACAATGTAGGCATTGTTTACACGGATGTGGACATTCCACACGTGTTTAGAATACTTACCACCCTGCTGGATCACGTGTGCATACTGGATTATCATAATTCATAAATCATGTTGTTGCGCGTCGTATAGTGTACACCCTAATGGTGCTATTGGATTCTGGTGGTGATGGTGGTGATATGGGGTTATGGTGGTGATATGGGGTTCTAGTGGTGATATGGGGTATCTCATTACTGGCAGACCCATACACACACGTACATATATACACTGAATTCTACTACTGTACATTGTACATGGTAGAGTGTACATCGTACATACGCAAACTCACACACACACACACACACACACACGTGAGTGCGTATAGTATTGCCCACGAATGATGTCGTGTGCGCTTACATAGACAACTATATACATTTATAAATCAATGTATGCATGTATGTACATATATAGGCATGTGTACTTATATATAATTATTACGTATGTAATTGTCAGAATATTAAGTGTTTTAATATCTATTGTATACTTGTGTACACGTATATAATGTATACATTGTGCACTATACATTGTACAGTGTACAATGCGCAGTATTCACATCTACACTGTACTCAATACACTGTTCTACAGTGTATTGTGTACATTGTACACTGTACAATGTATACATTGTATACATTGTATACACTATATATAGTGTACAATGTACACTGTACATCGTACAATGTACAGTGTACAATGATCAATGTGCACTCTACAATGCGCAATGTATATTGTATAGTATAGTATATATATATATATATATACATACATATATATATATATATATATATATATATATATATTACTTACTTACTTACTTAGTCCCTTGACCTGTTGATCATAGGGGGGACATGACTTGACGACCACACGCATACCATTCTCAATTGTTGACTCACAACTTGTGAGCAGACTCGATGACCTCTCTTTGATTCTCTCCAGATAATTTACAAATATTACTGTTCCAATCTTTCCGAGGTCTTACTATTATTCTCTTCCCTCTTAGTGATCATTGTAGGATATTTTGAGAATCATGTCTCATCACATGTCCGAAATAGCTCATTTTTCTTATCTTGATCGTCATTAGAATATGTTCTGTTTTTCCCACAATTTCTTCTATCGTGTTGTATACAAATTATACCTAGAAAGAAGAATAATTGCTTTTGAGAAAAAATACAGACATATCATTGGTATATCATATAGAGAACATAAAACAAATGTATTTGTATACAACACGATGTATTGTATATATACGTGTGTGTGTGCGTGTGTGTGTGTGTGTGTGTGCGGGTGTGCGGGTATCACATGTATAGTTATTAATCTGACATGGATTCCACTATTGCTCCATAAGTCACTATTATGTAACGCATGTGTTATATAATACTAGAATTGCTACTCTATATATTACCAAGCGCCTTGTTTAGGACATTGTTTAGGACATTGTTTAGGACATTGTTTAGGACATTGTTTAGGACATTGTATAGGACATTGTATAATGCTACATTTAAATGCATTAAATGAATTAATATTCAATACGAATTCGTATTGAATATTAATCTATTTAAAACGTAAGTGAATATATTTTATTTGTATACACTTGAATACATATGCATATATATATATATATATATATATATATATATTAGTATAAACATAATTAATATTTACTTGTATAATAATACTTATTTTATTTTCAAATTATTAAAAAAACTATTATACCGTAATACCTCTCTATGTAATATATGCAAATTATGGATACATATTATAATAACAAACACACTCATGTGTATATAATATGCCATGATATGCCCCTTAACGAATGATAAATGTACGTGTAGAATGTTGCATACATTTGATGTTGTCGACACGTACATTGTATGTGGTGATATCTATCTTTATGCATATTGTATGGCACGATCGATATATGCAAATAAAGGGGAGATTAGACATTTATTACACTCGATATAATTCGTCCAATAATTGATTTTAACTCGAAAAGAAACTACTATAGGCGAATAATTCTAGGTATGAATCATGATATATCCCCGTGCTCCTCTTTCAAGATATACACGTGACTATCATCACGTGATACATACTTCATCTAGGTCATAGTTCATCATTAGGTCACACTCGAGGAGAACTAGAAATTAATGAAGCATACCGCATATAAACTAGAGGCACTCTCTCTCTCCCTCTCTCCCTCTCTCTCTCTCTCTCTGGTTATAACCGATGAATCATCTACTACATTCACGTGACATTTACTCAAGTCCCTATATGACATAGCTAAAGGACATAGCTAGTGATTATTGAATCACTTGATATGAACATGACATATTTAAATTAGATTATTGTTGACTCTAAATATCATACTATAATTAATATATATATACAACGATGATAATATAAACAACCTATAATGTACTTAACATATCAATGAGATATCAGAATATATGTAATTATCTTATTAGCAATAAATCGCTACAAAAACCTATATAATTGCGTCACTCAATAACACAAACTGGTTAAGTAAGCATAACTTACTATAATTTATAGAATTCCTACGCATCGTAACACCCATGCACAGAGTTGTTGTATATCAACATCCTTGTGTATATACACGTATAGGTGCTGTTTATGAACTGTGTATATATAATGTACCTTCATTATGTATAATTGTGGGTATTATTTTATATTATAATATATATATATATATATATATATATATATAAATATATATATATATATAGTAATATATATATATATATATATATATATATATATATATATATATATAATATCCATAGAAATACATGTGTGTAAAATACATTCATAAAATACATGCGTCTATATATATTGCATCCATATGAGTATTTAATAACTGGGTCATAGTATATCGTATTTGTAACCTATATACGTTATTGTTGTATTAATATATCATACTCTAGTTACTTAGCATACACTCAACGTATACTACTACTACTACTACTATTACTACTACTAATACTACTACTACTACTACTACTACTACTACTATTACTACTACTACTACTACTACTACTACAACTACTACTACTACTACTACTACTACTACTACTACTACTACTACTACTACTACTACTACTACTACTATTATTACTACTACTACTACTACTACTACTACTACTACTACTACTACTACTACTACTACTACTACTACTACCACTACTACTACTACTACTACTACTACTACTACTACTACTACTACTACTACTACTACTACTACTACTACTACTACTACTACTACTACTACTACTACTACTACTACTACTAATACTACTACTACTACTACTACTACTACTACTACTACTACTACTACTACTACTACTACTACTACTACTACTACTACTACTACTACTACTACTACTACTACTACTACTACTACTACTACTATCAATCAATCAATCAAACGATTTATTTATACACTCAAATTAGTATGTGTAGATACTCTGACAAGTGTTGAACGAAAAAATATAGGAAAAACAAAAATAATAATCGAAACCTTAAAACACGAAGCTAAATAAATTATATATTATGTACATGTATACATACATATGTATACATATATAATTAAAATAAAATAAAATAAAGTATAAAATAATAAATATATAACAATTGAACGTATTTACTAAATCAATATAATTAAACAAGGGGATACTATCAGTGGCATAATATATATGTTTTCAGTTTAAATTTGAAAGTATTATGGAATGCTATTTTACGCAAATAGAAGGGGAGTTTATTCCAAATGGTTGGAGCAGAACACATAAA
>OZ025241.1:320000-335000 GCA_964019155.1 Osedax fenrisi | reverse complement strand
TAAGTAACCACTATATAGGGTTGCGTAACCCTCACTATGTACCTCATAGCTACATATATATCGATACAGTTATCATTGATATACTTAACTAGAGTAATTATTATAAAATAAGTATTAGTTTTCTTAGTATGTAGTCCTACATTTGATAATGGCAAATCAACCCATAAGGATATATAAGTACACATACATATCGGATAGTGAATATCATTAGGTATTAGTAGGAACTTAACCACAGCAACTATCACGTGACTTTGGTATCGTTATTCGTAATAGATGACGTAAGCCTGAAAACAATGCCTATTAATAACATCAACCACATATATTGTTATCGCTATACCACGTGGCATTGTTTATAATCTATTGTTGATGACCTCTCGCGCATGTTGTTGATGACCTCTCGCGCATGCGCTATCACGTGATATCGCAGGTGTGAGGTATACCGACACATATAGTGATGGAAATGTGAGCCAAGTTATGGTTACGAAGTTATGATTTCAGTTACAGACATAGATTTGTATTTTAAACTATAAATCTATGGTTACAGATTAAGTATGTTCAAAATTGTTGAAAGGCACTTCATTAAAATCACGTTCTAATTGTTTAGATTATACAAATTAAGTATATAAAACAAATATCAATATGAAAATAAGCATGGATTAATCTGCTATAATCTGATATCTGCGATATATGAGTTATTACATCTGATTCAATAATAACATTAAATCCACTTCTTTTCTGTTGTATTTTATTTAATTTACAAAATGGTCTTTTATTGGATACCATTTGTATGTTACGTGTATATAATGACGACAGATGTAAGTTGTGTCCTTTGTATTATGAGTCATAAACCAAATCATCATCGTCTTGATCGAATGATGTGTGTGTGTTATATTACTGGTTATACATGTTAAATACACACGTGATGTGTGAGGTGAATCATATCGTAAACAGCTTATCATAAGGTACGTGACCATTTGACATGTATATGTGTGTACCATGTGACATGCATGTGACTACGTAGGTATCGATAGCTGATGTAATCTCACCACTACCTCCACTACATCAAACACTCGATAAGTGATGGCTTTGCTTCACTCAGTATTCGTAGTAACTAGGTAAACAGTAGTTATAACACATAGATGTCGTAATACATAGTACAATGATGTAAGGGGTATAGTAAACACTTATAATATAAGAATTATTTGTTGTTAAACCAACAATAAACACGTTATTATAATAGTTATATAAGTATAACCATATAACATATAGGATAATCAGTATTGTATATAGTTAAAGAGGGTGGTCTACTCTTGACTTGTAAGTATTGACGGACATAATAATATGTGTAAGTATTGACGGACATACTAATATGTGTAAGTATTGACGGACATAATAATATGTGTAAGTATTGACGGACATAATAATATGTGTAAGTATTGACGGACATACTAATATGTGTAAGTATTGACGGACATAATAATATGTGTAAGTATTGACGGACATAATAATATGTGTAAGTATTGACGGACATACTAATATGTGTAAGTATTGACGGACATAATAATATGTGTAAGTATTGACGGACATAATAATATGTGTAAGTATTGACGGACATACTAATATGTGTAAGTATTGACGGACATAATAATATGTGTAAGTATTGACGGACATACTAATATGTGTAAGTATTAACGGATAGTTATTGGAAAGTTGTAAGCAATACTTGCAGCAACAATATTATTCTCTTGCATATATTATATTTCCCAGGTAATATGGTAGTGGCATTCCCTAATACAGCATTGCTCAATACAACACTCCCTCATACAACACTGCCTAATACAACACTGCCTAATACAACACTGCATCATACAACACTCCCTCATACAACACTCCCTCATACAACATTGCCTCATACAACATTGCCTCATACAACACTGCATCATACAACACTACCTCATACAACATTGCCTCATACAATACTCCCTCATACAACACTCCCGCATACAACACTCCCTCATACAACACTGCATCATACAACACTCCCTCATACAACACTACCTAATACAACACTGCCTAATACAACACTGCATCATACAATACTCCCTCATACAACACTGCCTCATACAACACTCCCTCATACAACACTCCCTCATACAACACTCCCTCATACAACACTGCATCATACAACACTACCTCATACAACACTCCATCATACAACACTGCCTCATACAACATTTCCTCATACAACATTTCCTCATACAACCCAGTTCCAAATGTTGGGGCAGCTAAGGATAATATAATGTCTTGTTTTCATTAGAGGTTCTTGCAATTATGGATGTATAGTTTGAATTCGTTGTAGTCAGTCAATAGTTCG
The DNA here is from genome assembly GCA_964019155.1 of Osedax fenrisi. Lineage (NCBI taxonomy): Eukaryota > Metazoa > Annelida > Polychaeta > Sabellida > Siboglinidae > Osedax > Osedax fenrisi. The sequence continues at coordinate 332,626 of OZ025241.1, read as the reverse complement.
GTCAGGTAGTCGGGTTTTTTGTAATCTGTAATGTAGTGAGTAATTAGTATGTTTTATATTGGATGAGTTGTATGATAGGTAGCCAGTGGAATATTTTTAGGTAAGGAGTTATGTGAGTTCTAGATTATTTTGGAATTCTGTAAACTATACGTGCAGAAGAGTAAAGTAGTATAATAAGTGGTAGTAATGAGTTTGTTAAGAAGTCTATGTGGTAATGAATTGCAGTAGTCTAGTTGTGGAAGTATTAGGGAATTTGTGAGAATTTTGACATTTCAGTAGTTATCGAAGGTCTTAAAAGTCGTATAGTATGTAATGTTCGGTTAACATATTTGTATATGTCAGTAGTATGTTGGTAGAAGGGTAGTTTTTCATCAATTGTTATTCCGAGATTTCTAAAGTATTTTATATTATGATTATTGATATGGAAGTGTGGTGTATATGGTAAGGTTGTGAGGTATTTATCAGTATTGTAGTGGTTTTTTGACTGTTTAGTAATAGTCAATTTTAACAATATCGTATGTCTTCTATGTAGTAATTTAGTGTTGATATGTTTGTTAATGGGTCAGGTAAATTACAGAACATTTTTATATCTTCAGCATAAGTATGGAATGCAATATCAGGATATTTGGTAATAATTTCTAGTAGGGGAGATAAATAAATATTGAAAAGTATAGGTGCAAGAACGGAGTCTTGAGGAACTCCGTGAGATATTAGTCGGGGTAAGTTGTGTATAATTCAGTAAAGATCGAGTAGGTGCGGTCGCTGAGTTAGGAGAAGAACAATTCGAGGGCAGTACAATTATGCCGATATACTTCAGTCGGTGGATCATGGTATTAAGACTGATGGTATCAAATGTAGCTGATAGGTCAAATAAGAATATGATAGATCAGTATTGTATATGGTCTTATTTAATTTAGTATTTGGGTTAATGTAATTCCGGTAATTTTATTTATAGTATAAGCGTTTTGAAATGTATTTAATAATGTATATGTATCTAAGTAGTTTAAAAGTTGAGAGCAGACTACTATTTCGAGAGTTTTTGAAATTGACGATAAGTTTGATATAGGGTTGTAGTTTGATAGGTATGTTATTTGTCTAATGATGAATTGTTTATTATTAGAGGCACGTGTGACAGTTTCATTAAGGACGGGACAATACCTGATGTAAGAGATATGTCTATTACGTTGTTATAGTGTGAAGTGAGCTGATTGGATAGTTTGTGTAGAGTGTTGTTAGTATTGGATCAAGCTTACACGATGACTCGAAGGCTTGAAGAAGCTTGTCAATATTGTTACAGTTGGGATGGTAAAGTAATCTATTTTGTATATAGATGTTGTTTGTGGTGTACGTCGTATAGCCTATATACTGTATAGTATACACTGTACGAGTTAGAGTGTATACTATACAATAGTACCCGTACACTGTACGGGTTAGAGTGTATACTATACAATAGTACCCGTACACTGTACGGGTTAGAGGATCAAAGGAGTTGATTATTATATGTAGCTTGTGTTTGAAGTGTATGTCAAAGATTGCAGGTAAGGAGGATGGGGAGATATCTGGGGTAATCTGTATGAACTGGGGCCCCTGGTTAAGGTGGAGTGATATTCAAAGAAACTACTATGACAATACTTTTCTATTTAATCTAATATAATAAATCAATAAAATATAAAACAAAATTAATTTGATTAAATATTGGTGATACACAACGATTTTTAAATTTAAAAAAAAATATATTTAAACTTGTAAAATGTTTATTTTAAATTCCTTATTTTAGTATTTTTATGATCTTTGCTAGTATATTTGTTTGTTATTTTAATATTTTTAATTTAAAATATTACAAAATTTAGTAGTTTATACACGTATTAAGGATACTTTTTCAACTTTGTTTCCAGATAAAGAACTGAATTTACTAAAATTACCTACACAATTAAATATATATATATATATATATATATGTATTATAGATTTCTACCAAGAATTAATAGAAAAAATTCAAAAAAGTGTATTCAAACTAAAAAAGATGTAGTTTTATGTATCATTGATAGGGATTACATATTAGTCATCCATTCCTCATATAAATAATAATAGTGTATATAAAAAAATCACTAGGTTAGTAGACAATATTGAAAAATTAAAAAAAAGACAATATCAGGGTACATTTATTAAATGTAAATGATTTAAAACAGTCATAGAGAAATTAAAAATTAAACTTAATTCACTCTTTGATATATGTACTTGTAATTAAGTACATGATGTACTGTACATCAATGTACATGTATTGGATACGATAGAATCCCTTCTTCTTAAAAAGAATTCTTAAAATATCAGAGAACGTGTCGGAAAATGTATGTTAGAACATCCTCCACTACTGCAACTACTATACAAAGTAGATCATCTAGTTTTCTAAGATTATTTTTTAATTTATAGTATATACTTCAAATGTATTACTAAATAAATGTATATTATAAATTCAAGTAAATAGCATTTAATGATAGATGAAGATGGATGGTACGAATTAGTAATGACAGAAGATATAACCACTTCTACATTATTATCATATACAATAGATAATATTACAATTTTTATATTTCCCTTATATTCATGTTATTCACAATCTGTAGAACTTTACATACGGCTTGTAAGTTTAACTTCAAAAAGTATTGCTGATGCTGATCTACGAGATGGTCGCATTGCAGCAACTCTACTTTCTCGAAAATAATGTCATATGGATATCATTTGATACTAAAAATCAATACCGCTAATATATAAATAATATTTATTTTTGTTATTTTTATACATTTTTTTATTTGTATTATTTCATTTATTATAAGAATAACTATATTATTATTACGATCATTTTAATTAAATAGAATTATTAAATAACAATTTTAATAAATATAAATTATTTAACGTATATTTTATGTATCTAAATCATGTAAAATATAATAAAAAATTATTTTTTTTTTTTAATATTTTTGAAAATAATGTTTATTTATTTAAGTAAAATTGTTCTCAAACTATTACCAATGAATCATTTATCGCCAAACTTTTTTTACTGTTAAATATCATACCAATTAACATAATAAAATAATAAAAAATATAAAAATATATTGAAAAATTTCAATTTTTAATTTTTTAATTTGTTTACAAAAAAATTAAAAAATATCAATAATTTTGGATATTTACATAATAATTATTAAAAATAAATAACTAACAATATATTTTGATAAACTCTTTAATATATACCATTATAAATTTATTATTTTTAAAAGAATGGAAATTATTGAGTTTTTCTGTTTTTTTCTAAAAAATATTGAAATTGAAATAATTATTAATAAAAAATATTTTGAAATAAAAAAAATTTATATTTGAATATAATTATAAGATTTTAATCAATATATTAAAAATTAATAAATTTGGATATTCAGAAGCATATATTTATGCTCATTTAAATTGTTGCCTATCTCTGACATGTTAAATTTCCTATACCTGCCATGTTAAAATTTGAGCTGCTTGTGTGTCCCCAATAATTAATATTTTCAACAAAAAAAAAACACAATGCTTTACTTATATCCAATTCTTAATATTTTTAATTTTCACCATGCGATTACTTTTACGTGTAGTGATATTACTCCATCTTACCCCTGGTGGGGTTATACTAAAGCCTAACCTAAGGGCTTTGGATATACGACAGAGTAGATAATGTTATATCTGGAATAGTTATTTTGTATCGTTTACAACAGTGTAGTACCTATATAAAGTTATAGTATACGTATAGTACGTGTATATAGCATGTGTATAGTAAGTATAGTACATGTATATAGTGAGAGTGTATTGTGTGTATATCATAGAATAAGAATGTGTGTGATTAGGAATACAAACAATAGTTAACAAAAGTCTTATTGTGATATATTAAGACATATACACCCACACACACATACACACCACTAATAGTAGTACTACGGTTACGTAAGATCTCTATATAGTGAGATGCTATTGTTATAAGTAACACTTGTGACTCACTACCTGTGACTCACTACTGGTATACTGATGACTCACTACTGGTATACTGATGACTCACTAGTAGTGCAACCGGAACTCGAAGTTCCGTCGTTAATCCCGCCCCCATTCATACACCCACGTGACACCACTATATGTAGTACCAGGGACGTGCCTATGTTCGTACGTATGTGTGTGCGTATGTGTGCGTTCACACATACTCACAATGTGCATCGCACATACACACTCTAGTTTGTGACGATATCTGAATGTAGTGATAACTCCCTTACTTATTTGTATATCATATAATACTTATTATATAATATGTATTGTGTAATACGTACCTACCATGTACATCACTATAGTGTATACACAGGTGTGTTTATGTATGTGCGTATGAGTGTGTATGTATGTGTGTGGGTGTGTGTGTGTGTGTGTGAATTGTGTTTATATATCGGTGTAAGTATGCATAGATGTACTCGGGACATTGTACACTGTACAGTGTACTAACGATAACACTACTCTAGGACATATACATATGTATACCATGTCCTTGTGGTAAACTATCTGACGTCAATGTCTGACGTCATAATGGTGTTATTACAAGGACATGGTATACGTCGTATGTATATTTCCTATAGTAGTGTTATCGTTAGTGTATTTAGGTAGAGTCCTTCCCTATTATTATGTCCTAACCAAGTAGATATAATATGTCCCTTCGAAACCGCTTTCATATTATTAGGATTAATGGTTTTAAGTTAAACAAATTAACGAGAGCCAATTATTTGTTCATACACAATTATATAAGATCACTTTTAAATATGATGTCAAGACCTATTGTATTGGTGGGGCGGACGGTGCTCGAACCCACTAGTCCCGGATGTCCCCTCGACCTACCTGCGTTTCAGCCATTCCTTAGCCAACTGAACAGGCCATTTCACATTGAATATACATACATACATGCTATAGCAACCTATGAATAGTATTGTTTTGATACACGCATAGTATTCACTATCATTATATACCCTACTATAGTTCTATACTATAGTTGTTGCTACAATTATTTTATCATATATATATATATATATATATATATATGTCGATATATCGATTATAGTATTGATTGCCTTATATTTAGTGGTGTATTCGATAGCCACGTTTATTACAGAGATATATTAGTGTATAAACCACCCCTCAGTTCGATCATCTATTGTTTATCAGCTGGTAGTGCATTGTTTACCGTAACAATGGACGATGTATTGTTTTAGTTATAATCGCGGTTTAATATAAACATAGCTTTGATCTTCGCCGCACCCGTGTCACCTATTGTATACATCACTAATTAAAATAGGAACAATAGCTCAGTGTTATTCCACAGGCATGTCCACGGGCATATCTAGGTCAAGGTTCGTTTCCGTACATCTCCCAATCACGCATACAACAAGCTAACGTCGTAGAGTAATGGTCAGTAGTAGTGGTCAGTGTAGTTGTCAGTAGAGGTGGTCAGTTGTAGTGGTCAGTGTAGTGGTCAATGTAGTGGTCAGTAGTAGTGGTCAGTAGTAGTGGTCAGTAGTGGTGGTCAGTGTAGTTGTCAATAGTAGTGGTCAGTAGTGGGCATTAGTGGTCGAGGAGGCATGCAACGTAATGTTTACTTATTAATAAATGCACTAATTAACCAGTAAACATTATATAATATATTAGTATACTAATGTTTGCTAATATACTTAATCTTTGGATACCTATATTTTCTAGTGTCACTCATATATTCTATATTCATTATATATATATATATATATATATATATATATATATATACAGTCAAAGCTCGATAACTCAACATTGACGGAACGGAGTTTTCATGTTGAGTTAGCGAGTATGTTGAGTTATCGGATGTATACATTAATGACTTAATTAATGTTTTGTTCACATAAATGCATTCAAAATAGTACTCGTATGATAATATAATAATTGTAATTGTATTTTTACGTTTATATTAATACGTTTACATGTAAAAGATACGAATCCAACAACATATGTTTGTGATATTTTGATTTTTCATAAATGTTGAGTTATCGGATGTATATGTACATGTAATGTATAGGCTAGGATTATAAAAACGATGTTGAGTTATATGTATGTTGAGTTATATTTGTTGAGTAATAGGGTTTTTGTTAACATGCAAAAGATACGAATCCAACCAAATATTTTGTGGATATTGAGTTATCGGCAATGTTGAGTTATCGGCATGTTGAGTTACCGAGCTTCTACTGTATATATGCACGTGCATTAGTAATGAATTAGCGAGTATGTATGTAAAGGTGAACACGTGTTAATGGCTACTAATGGCTGCCCCTGTATACGTTCGTGTGTGCGCGTGTGTGTGTGTGCGAGGTTACTTTGATGATGCACACTCTAGTAAGGAGTAATTACCACTACACTCCACTCGAGAGACTATCCGCGCATGCGCCTTTACCCTGTATAGTCACGTGATGATTAATATCACTAGAACACACATGGTGTGCGGCGCATGCTTGTACGAGGGCACGATGTAAGTCCTATGATGCGCAATAGTGGTGGGTTATAGTTATACTTGTTCATCGTACTTGTATGTGAACGTCTATAGGTCTACCTCAACTATCATAAATATCGTGTATTACCTAATATGGTATTATATTTCAAACACACTATTTATGTTTAGAACTGTAGTGTTTAATTGCATACATAATCGTCTACCTCAATATTCCCTTTCCTCCTTCACATTACCATCAACTACTACCATTGAATAACTCTCCCGTGTAGTAAATACATCTTCCGAACTAGATACAACCCCTATTCCATATTAAATAAGTACCACATTTATCTAGCATATTATTACCAAGAAATAATAGAAATCTCACTTACCTCAGGTATTTTTCCAATCTATATGAAACAGCAAATATAGTTACACCCATCATAAAAAAACCAAACCTCGACAAATCAATCCTATCCAACTACCGATTAATCTCCAACTTATCAACGCTCTCCAAAACTCTAGAACGAATTGTTGCTCGTCAACTAAATTCTTATCTCCGTGAAAATCATATATTTAACCCATATCAGAGTGCCTATATCAAGCACAATGGTACTGAAACTACAATGATACATATCCTTAATTATATTCACCTATCTGATGTATCACTACATAGTTCAGTGATCATTCTCCTACGTCTTCGATACCCTTCACCATAATATCCTTATAAATCGACTATCCTATATCGGAATATCTGTTACTGCACTCGATTGGTTCATCTCATACCTAACTGATCGTTTTTACCAAATTAGCATAAATACACTATATTCTAAACATCGTAAAGTTACTCATGAAGTACCTCAAGGATCTTTCCTTGTTCTACTCCTGTTAAATATATATCTACTTCCCTTATTTAAAATTATTGACAAATACCACACTATAGACTATCACTCTTATGCAGTTGACATACAATTCCAATGATACAAATTTACTTAACAAATTCATTACTGATATACACCAACAACTCCTTATCACTAAACTGTATTAAAACTGAATCACTGAAAATTAAACATCTACTACTATATTCCTTCCATCACAAATTACCATTAACAATTTGATTATTTCTTATTCTAATAAAGTAAAAAATCTTAGTATATTAAATGACCCAACACTACAATTTCACATTCAGACTAAATCACCATCACATCCAAGTAACTACATACTACACAACGTACGAACAATAATACCCTTCATCAATTTGAATACTGCAAAACTTCTCGCTACATCCCTCATTCTACCTCGCCGTGATTACTGTAATTCCTGTCTATATGCCTCCTCACAATCTATAATAAATAAACTCCAACGCCTTCAAATCTCAGCCATAAGATTTATATTCAACATAGCTAAATATACCAGACAACATATATCTCCTCTAAGAACCAAATTACATTTGCTGCTATTAAAATCCCGTATAATTTATAAGATTGCACTCACAATACATTTAGCTACTCACCATAACACACCGGACTATCTCGCCAACTTACTATCTCCCAAGACAACTATTCACGAACAAAGACAAATAAACAACTTCAAATTAAAAACTCCAGTTCTAACATATTTAACATCTACCCAACATAAATCTTTCTCCATCCATACTCCAAAACTCTGGAATGATCTCCCTCGCCATATCTGATCAATTGACATCACTATAATATTCAAGTCAAAGCTCAAAACATATATTTGTTCTCAATAAATACATTGAAAATAACGTCATAAAACTTCCACAAAGAAGTTGATGAAAGTTCATAAACCAATTAGGTAACCAGTAACAGGTAACCCCTGTCTATACCTATACCTATACCTATACCCACCCTTGTATAAACTTCTACTTGCACCCTTGCCTATACCTCTACTTACACCAATGTATAAACCTCCACTTACACCCCTGGTTACACCTCTACTTACCTATCGTATTACACTATGTAATACACACTATCACTATAGTATACTCTATACTATAATATACTCTCTACTATAGTATACTTTCTACTATAGGAGTATATATTGTATAGGGGAAAGTCCCCGATTACCGACCCCTAAATGATTATTTGTAATAACTTATTCAATATTAAATATATTTATTTGAAATTTTGTAATTAGGGTAATATTATGGCAATGGATAATGTTAGTTATTTTAAATTTTTGATATAACTATATTTACAATAATAGACATGGGGGTCGGTAATCGGATACATATACCTAATACCGACCCCCTACTCCTAATACCGACCCCCTAAAATAATCGTGATATAAATAATTGTAGTATTATAATATCTAATAAAAATAGTAGATATACACAAATATAATTAATTATAACATACACGCAATTTATTTTTTATTGAATTTATGTTTTAATAGTAATATTAAATTAAAATTTAAACTTTATAGTAATTATATTAAAATAGTGTATATTATTATTTAATATTTATTTATTAATCAGTATGTATATAATCAACTGGAATCATGAATCCTAATTTGATATCAATGATACATAAACAACTTACGGCATATGTTTAAGTAAAATACGGATCTATTTTGATGGGATATTATAAATCACATGGGGTCGGTATTAGGGTAATTTAGGGGGTCGGTAATAGGAAAATAATATGGGTTGCTATAATTAAGATATATTGGTTAATAGTTATTCAAATTAAATTATTTTTATAATAGTTATAAACATTTTATTGATCTACAATATTATGCTTAGTATTAAGTTTTCTTTTAAATAATAAAGTATTTACAATGATTTAAAAAAAGTTATTATTCAAATATTTAAAAAGTAAAAACAGAATATTACATTTTATCAAATAACAATTGTAGGATAACATATTTTTTAAAACAAATTACTTATTAATATTTATCATTAAATTACTAACAGTTCATGTATATATAATTTTTTGATATATCTTATAGTTGCTGAGATACTACAGGGGGTCGGTATTATGAGGGGGTCGGTAATCGGGGACTTTTCCCTACATGTTACCTGTCTTCGCCCCTGTCAATATCCCGCTGTGATAGGTGTATATTATACATGTAATATGCCTATAGGTTTATACATGTATTATGCCTATCTATATAGGTATACCTACAGTGTACACTGTATACACTATTATATTTGTACTTGTATGATGTATTTAATAAGCGGGGTAATATATATATATATGTATGTTTATGTATGTGTATGTGTGTATAGTTGTGCATGTGTGTGTGTTTGTGTGTGTATATAAACCCCAAAATAGTGGATTTGTTATACAGGTAAATAATATAATTAATATAATTAAATCTATAGTTTTAACAAAATTATAATTTTTTCAAGTATTTAATTAATTGAATTCAATGAACAAATATATATTACTTTCATAAATATCAAGAATAAGAGATGAATATCGATATTATTATATAAGAAAGTATCGAATTAGGGTATATTCATCATTATTGAGTGTATTTAATTATGCATATCACGTATATACGCCGTACATTGTACGGCGTACAATATACGGCATACACTATACACATAGGCTATATAACGTGTTGTGTGTGTGTGCGTTTGCATATGTATGCGTGCGTTTTCATATATATGCGTATATATACGCTATAGTTATGTGTATTGTATTTTTTTAAATTGTAATAATTGCGAATTTACCATTATACTGTACACGACAAGTTTTATTAAGAATGCTTTGTAAAATGTATGCAGTACAATATATATACTATATGTACTGCATAGATTTTACAATTTTTTAAATCATTAAATCATAAAAGATTAGCCTAGTGGGAGATTAGTTTTAAAATCATTTTATACCCAAACAATATAATAGTTTACTAACGGAGTAAATAACTAATATTGCAGACGAATATTTATAATTAAAACAATAATTTATTGTGGTAACTCGTCTGCCTTTTATTAAATTAAATTAATATGGAACATAATAATAATAACTTCGTCATTATAATAACTATAAGATACATTATAGCCTGCAGGGAGCTCCCTGATTATAGTATATATTCTTATTTATATAGTATAATCAAAGGGATTTTGTATAATTATAAATACTGAACATATATTAACACCAGGTAATATATAACTGTTTAAAAAAATATACTATATAGTAAATAAGAAATTCTATTCCATAAATTATATTCTACTACACTATATTTTAACATATCAATACTTGCTTTATATTTATATATGTCTGCAAGTGATTAGATAACATATTATTGACATAGGTGTTTATGTACGGGCACATCTAACCCATGAACACGGCGTAGAGAACACACATTAGTTACGCTTTATTCGCTTGCAGACGTCTGAATAATTGTATGTTTATTATCGCTCACGTGCATTATATTAATTGAAATGTATTAATTGAAATTTTGCATGAAGTCGTTATTCCATTTCTAATGGAATAAAGACATATTTAGTTATAAATCATTCAATTAAATAGAAAATTGAATTTAACTGCAAATACATTTATTACCAACTATATATGCATAGGTATATATGTGTGTGTATATATAAGCATACTATATTTACTATATGTAGGTAGATAGTATAATAGACATATGTGTTTATTTTGTAGTAATCAATAACTTAAAATATATTCGATCATAAAATGTTACTTATTGTTTTGTATTTTCCTGGAATTCATATTTATTTGTAACATGTACAAGTATAATACTTCTCGCATAGTCTATTTGTATATAATTATATACACATACGTGTGTAGTAATTAAATAAATACATACATATTATTAGTATATATAGGATACTATAATAATATCCAGGGGTATTGTTATATATATATATATATGTACGCATAAAAACATAAATTCATGAATATATATAGATAGTATTTTTTATATTTACTTATAGTTATAATAACTATTGTATAATAGTTATAATAACTATAATAAGGGTAACAATGATAAGAATGGTAGAATATAAAAATTGTCATATCGTATTATTAAAATATACATAGGTCAGTATGTATGATATTTATATATATATATATATATATATATATATATTATCAGGTTTTCAATTCAATCATTATAGTTTAATTTATATTACATTTTTATATTTTCCAATACCTTAATTCCCTTCGTCTATTTCCTTGTGTAAAGCCATTACATTATTAATTATGTTTATCATTATGTTAAACATTTAAATGAACGATTTCAATGTTATACACATACATACAATATTGTAACTTCAGTACATTGTAGTATAATGTACGATGTCAACTTCATAACATATATTAATAGTATATAATGTTGGATATAATATGATATATGTATAATAGATTAATTATATTTTGCAAAAATATGTGTAAATATAAATATTGTTATAACTATAGTTATGAATAATTGAAATAATACTAATGATATACATGTAAAACGTGTAATATATTACAGTGTATATATATATATAAATATATATATATATATATATATATATATATCATTATATTGGCGTATGTATACATACAATACATTCTATGTGTGTATACATGCTATGTGTGTGAACATATATGCTCGCTTAACCACTATAGTACTCGCACTATAGTGTGTATAGGACGTCGTTACTAGTATATCATATACGTTACTATAGTATACGATCAGTAATATACATACTTCGCCCTAGAATGGTAATACTACTATTGTATTATTTGCGTGTATACATATAATGGTAACTTTATCTCTATCTAACTATAGTATATACTATAGTTAGATATAAATATAGTGTATATTAGTAGGTAGTATTATATATATATATATATACTATAGACCTGCTCGTATACAGGTGTTCATTTGATTGGCAGACACCATGGTACACCATATTCATGTTCAAATGTAGTATGTATTAATAATAGTATACTATTATAGGTGTATGTATATAGTATATAATATATACTATAGTATACATTGTATATTATTACATCTTCTTACTACATTATATTTTACTCTGCATCTTCATTTATTACATTATATATATATATATATATATATATATATATATGTGTGTGTATGTGTCACACAGTGTGTGTGAGTGTAT
>OZ025241.1:300000-315000 GCA_964019155.1 Osedax fenrisi | reverse complement strand
TAGTGATTGTGTATTCATATGTATATATATATATATATACAGGAGTGGGTATGTTTTCGTATGTATTTATGAGTTCGTTTGTTTATATATGTGTGTATGTTTGTTTCATATTTATTAATAATCTTGAAGAATATAAAATAATATGAATGTATTCATATGTAATGTATGTTTATCATGTAATGTTATATTTTAATAATATATATATATAACTCATAAGGATGTCAAATATAAAAATATATCTAATACTATAATTTAATTATTCTACCACGTCAATATCGAATTGAATTGAATTCAAGGGTTAACCGAGATAAATAAAATATAATAAACACAACAAAATAATATAAAAAATTGAATATATACATATATATATATATATATATACAATTATAGATATATCAATAATAGTTGTTATGTTTGTTTAAATAATATTAAAAATGTATCAACATATATGTTGTATTTCATTCAAATTATATTCACGTAAATCTATAATAAATATATTATACAAGTATAGGTTATGGTAAAGGGTACCTGGTACTGGTATACCATATAAGGGGTACCTGGTATATCCTAATCAGTTCGGGCTATTACCCGATACAATTCCACCAGTATGGGTTATAACGTGGTCCATTATAGTCAGTAATGGGTATGACTACGTCCAATATAATCGGTACGGGTTATAACCTGGTCCAATATAATAGGCATGGGTTATAACCTGGTGCAAGGTATGTGTTATGATGATGACATTAAATATTAATTAACGGGTTCAGAGTTCAACATTTGACGCCGGTCGACCCCAGGAATGTCGTGCTGATAGAATCATGACGAGATGAGGATGATGTGGATGATATTGCTTTGTTTAGTCTGATAAGAGGTGTTTACTGGTTGCAGATTGTTTATTACCTACTGGAATGCCTACAATAAATATACAAATTATTAAAATAGCGACCCTCCATTGTCATCATAAGTTATTGTTACGATAATATCCGCATTACATCATATGATGAACTAACTAGTAAAGCTGGTATATCACGCCATGCATTCTCACGTTCTGTAATCATTTAGATCATAGAACTACCTACCAATATATATATATATATATATATATATGTGTGTATATATATTTATTTGTAATCTATTTGACAATTTTGTAAAGCGATACAAATAAGATCAATATATAATCGTTATCAATATGCATGCAATATCTAATCGATATCAATATGCATGCAATATCTAATCGATATCAATATGCATGCAATATCTAATCGATATCAATATGCATGCAATATCTAATCGATATCAATATGCATGCAATATCTAATCGATATCAATATGCATGCAATATCTAATCGATATCAATATGCATGCAATATCTAATCGATATCAATATGCATGCAATATCTAATCGATATCAATATGCATGCAATATCTAATCGATATCAATATGCATGCAATATCTAATCGATATCAATATGAATGCAATATCTAATCGATATCAATATGCATGCAATATCTAATCGATATCAATATGCATGCAATATCTAATCGATATCAATATGCATGCAATTGATACGAGCATAACACTATTTGTAAATAGAATACAGTTATTTATAAAGTAATGTTAAATTATATGTTAAGTTTAACAAGGGAGATTTAACATATAGTACCCCCTAGTTTAACATATAGTGAATCCCCTCAAATATGTATTGCCGTATATTTAATACATTATGTATCATCATAATATCAAAGATTATAATTAGTATACTAAGTATAATTAGAATATATACTAATAGGTCATTATATCATGTACCTAATTGTGTAAATGAATATGCAGTATTGTTTGAATATAATTATAATATTTATATTTTAATTAATACGATTTTATTATAATATACTATTATAGTTTATGCCTAAATACACAGGTATATGTTATATTATATATAACTTATATATATATATATATATATATAAATATATATTCATTATGTATAAATATATATTATTATTATTATTATTATCAGATTTAGGCAATGTCAGGGTAATTATAAATGTAATGCTGTTTATCTAGATAATTACCCCTAATATATATATAAAATATATATGTATAATGTATATAGTAAATGAATAAAGTAAACTCTATAGAGTCTGAATAATTATTATTGAATATTCCTTAAATAAATATGGCATAATAGTACTAATTGGTTGTTTGTTTGTTTGTTTGTTGAATACATGTATAATATGCACTTCTGCTTATTAGTACAATGGATGAATTGTTTGCAATGATCTGCGACGCTATTGTTCTGAGTAGTATGCTGAGTATTGTGAAAGTTCTCTTTGTTACCTATATACACAATAGGCTATATTAGCATACTCATGTATCAATATTTGTCAAGACGTCACATATTATACATATTTTATTTAAAATATTAAATTTCCCTACAATTATTTATAATATTAAAATAACTTACGCATACGATATATCCTATAGGAACTTCATTACAGTGAACTTACATAATCCTGGTATTACATAATTGATGACATTTACCAATTCATACTATTCAATAATAGTATAATATATTCACCCTATAGGATACACAATAGGATATTCACTAAATAGGCATGCATTATTATGATATTATTCTATAGAATATATTATAATGTATAATATATTATGAACATTATTATTCTGTACTATTATATTTAATTTATTATTATAATAATATTTTATAATATTAATGTATTTACTATATTATTATTATACTATTATTTATATTATTCAATTATGTAATACAGTTAAATTATGTCGTTATATATATATAGTATAATGGAATAATATATAAGTATTTAAATATATGTATACACTGTATTAATGTGAATGTAATATTGTAGATATAAGTATATACGTATATACATTATAGAATTAATAATGTCATTGTTTCACATGTTGTATTCCACGTAAATAAGAATTTCCCTTTCACAGATATTCTACCTGAACTATTGAATTATTTTGATTGACAGTTTATAGTTATATTATTGCATAATCCTTTTTTCATATATATGACAATATACCATACCCCCGTACAAACACACACACACACAAAACACACACACATACACATATACACACACACACACACACACACACACACACACACACACACACACACACACACACGTGTGTATGTGTATGGAGTGTGTATATAGTAAACTATGAATAATGCTTGAAATATTTATTATATAACTTTATTCTACTGATTGTATGAATAAATTATAATATTTGAATAATAATGATGATCTAAATACATACATAATAATCGTTTTCAATACACTAGTTATTATATAATATTGCATAATACACGAGTGCATGCATCTATATCAGCTATAAATAACGTTTAATATGAATTTAAACGCTAATAAACTATATATATATATACGTTATAGTTTATAGCGAGATGTTATCTTATAATCAGTTTTAACTGACCACCACTACGACCACTGGACACTGTAATTACGTGGCTGGAATGTGAAGTATGCATCGGTGTCGGCCATCTTGATTGATGAGTCATCGCTCGACCAGCAAGACCCCTGTGGTCAGTAGTAGTGGTCAGTAGTAGTGGGCAGTGGTGGTGGCTCGCTCACTCGCGTGTACTACACATGGGAGGGAGGGCATCTCGTTATAACTTGGTTTATCTATCCATATAACTAGATATCTATTTATCTATATATGTACATTGAAATTTTGTTGGCATTTATGCTATTCTTGACATGCGCAATAATCATAAACCGCAAGCAACGTGTTCATCATATGTATACGCTATTACTGGTATACCAGTAGTATACCTATAGGTGAATGCAATAGCTGGTTGATTATAAGCACGTTGGCAATTACATGTAATTAACGTTTATTATGAAAGAGTGCTAATTTATAACAGACATCACCTTGTATGTTTACAATCAACTTGTATGCACTACTAATATATATATATATATATATATATATATATATATATATATATATATATAGTGTGTATGAGTGTGTGTGTGTGTGTGTGTGTGTGTGTGTGTGTGTGTGTGTGTGTGTGTGTGTGTGTGTATATAGGTGGAGGGGAATGTATACGTACGACGTACGTATATACACTGTACAATGTACAGTGTACAATATACAGGTTCATATATGAGTAATCTAATATATATTATAATAGTAAGTATTGTATTTTATTTAATAATAATAATAATGGGAAGAAACAACTGTGTTCATATGAATATTATATAAAATGGATACATATAATACATGACAAAGGAATAATGTATTTTTAACAATAATATTTGTTATAAATGATATTCAATTAATAATATTTGCATTACATATGTAATATTCAAGCTATGTACCGAAACTGAATATTAATAAATTAGTTTGTTATAATAGATAATCGAGATATATTATTAATTAGTGAAGGCTTATACATATGTATTTAAATGTATTATTATAATATATATATATATATATATATATATATATATATATTATGGTTTATTTTATTATTGAATATGTTCTATGTATTATATTTATTCGAGGTCATATCCTTTCTACATTTAAATAAATTGTATGTAAAATTATACTTTCTATTATCTGTCAGTATTGCATATGCATTTCCTATATGTTTTACGATATAGCATCGTTCTTTGTTCAGTGGACCAATTATATTAGAGTGAATTGTCACGTGATTGCGTGTGCCAATGAAATATATAATTCATGTTCAAGTAAATTTCGAGCGTTGTTTGCATTCAGTTTTGAACTTTGTTCGTTGCAGGATTATTTTCTACAGCACTTTCTAACCGTTATTACAATATAGAAAACGGATTATTTTTAAAATAAAGGATATTTCATAAACATTTATAAACAGGTACGAATATTCAAACAATTATTATATAACTATTAATGTAGTATACATTATATATATATATATATTTATTACAGCCTATATATAGATGTATTATGTAATATTTAAACATTTTATAATTTTCTAATTTACTTAATTTAATATTAACATAGTATATATATATATATATGTATGTATGTGTGTATATATATATATGTGTATGTGTTTGTGTATATTAATTATGTAAGTATCATGTCACATTTATGTAATATTTTAAATTTATATTGTATGATATACACATGATATCATAAATGTTACATAATATAAAATTAACATTGAAATATGTCACATATTATGTGCTAATATCTATACTGTTATATATTTATTTAGATAATATACAATTTTTTGAATTTATATATATGTATATATAAAACATTTTATTACAATGCACTATTTTAAAATTAATATATTTATTATATTTTGTAAAACCATATTTAATAATCTTAGTGTTGTGTCATAACTTGTGGTGTTCAGATTTTAAAATAATATAATATTTTATTTCCTGATGTATAAATCATGTACATGTTTACTTTTATATAATATGTTTATATTAATTTTATATACATATATGTTAATTACATTATTTAGTTGGTTAGTTTATACATGGTTGGTAAAACCCAAACAATATATAAATTACTTTTTTAATTTTTGAAAATATATTTCCTATATTCTTTTTTTTTAAATTTAAATATCATTTTTGTATTATAGTGTTAATTGATAATATTAATTTTTTAATATTTAATATAGTAATAATGATATCTTTTAATATCAAATATTTATCCAATATTAATATTATATTATTATAATCTAATGAATTACTTCACTACATATTGAAAAACAAAAAGTATTAGTAATAATTCCAAACAGTTAATATTTTGTATGTGAGGTTTACATCTAGAAAAATCCAAACTGGCCACCCCAAAAATTTAATAATATACAGTTTTCTAGAAATATTAGCTTTAGAAATTAGTATAAAATGGCATTATTTGTGATTTAATACCATATTAACTTTAATCAGTTATCATGAGTTTAATTGTATCAAAACAATTTCTATTTGAATATAAAAAAAGAATATCATAATATAAATAACATGTTTAATGAATGACAATAATTGTTGATGAAAGCAAAAAAATTTTTTATAATAATTAAAATTGCTATTTAAAAAATAATATAATCCTATTTATTAAGTGAATTATGTAATAATGATTAGGATTTAAAGGGATAAATAATATGTTTAATTAAAATCAATATATAAAATGTTATTTATTTAACCAAATTGTGAGGGTATATACTCACTATTATGCAATATAATGAATAGGTGACTAAGCTAGTAGTAGTATCACTGAAATAGATTTAGGATTGATGCAATTTGCATACAACAATGTTTTCATTGTTCTATTAAAATACATGTAATTCAAGTTATATATTATAACTAGCCACATATACATGTATGGAATTTAAAACCAAGCTATCTTATTAATTTGTTATATATTAGTAATGAACAAGTAGTTTTCATAATATAAATAATAATTTAAAACACATTTTTTTTACATTACAAACTTTAGTTTAATACCAATTTCATTATAAACAACATATTTATCCATAAATTCAACCTGTATATGTGCCACAGTTCATGTTTTATGTAAAAAATCGAATTACATGATTTCGCATAAGTGATATATCTTTCCTTAGAAAAATATTGAATATTAAAATGCAAATTTAATTTCCATTTATTTGATATACACTTATGACAAAGTGAGACATAGTTAACAACATTATTATATGTAATATTAGTATTAAAATATATTCTGAAATTATAAGTATTTATGTACATATAAATAGTATAGTGTATACATATACATCTACATATACATATTATTTATTAACAATTAATGCTGTAATCATAATTATCTTTTATGGTAACATTAATTAAAAATGTAGTTATTTTTATTTGAATATATAATTTGTATATTTTGTATATTATATAAAACAATTAATTAATATATATTAAGTAAGTGTTATATTTTACAGAATTAAGATGGCCACTGCTGTAGAATCCCCTATTGTCTTGGAAAATAATCCAGTAGTAATTAATAATATAATTGAAACACCTGATAAATCGGAAGAGATAATTAAATCTCACAAAGTCAAAGATGATACAAAAATTGAAGAGACCAAAGCTGAAGTAAAGGAAAATGATGTCGTCCAAGATGTTAAAGAAGTAAAAGATGAAGTGAAAGATGATGCTAAAGATGAAGCGAAAGATGATTCAACAGACGATGTCAAAGAAGATGTCAAAGAAGATGCAAAAGATGAGACAAAAACTGACGAAGCTGATAAAGTTGTGAAAATAACGCCCACAAATCGTTGTGTGATCGTTACTGGAGCTGAACTCGGTGTTGGTTATGATGTGGTACGTCATCTGTGTCAACCAATAAAGGGAGTCGCTTGTGATGTGATAATGGCATGTTCCGATATGGAGAAAGCTGGCAAACAACTAGACAAAATTAAGAAGGCGTTTTCAAACGCTGCAGTTCCCACAATAATGGAGGTAATGTATCATGTGTTCTATATTTGTAATTTAATTAATATGTAGATTCTATAATAGGAAATACTCTCCATTATAAATGCAATGATTTATGATCATTTGATGCATTATGCACATAAACTATCTGATAAAAAATAAGAATATTGTAAATTAAATAATATAATTAAAAATATCTTGTAATATAATAGAATATATTATCTCATATATTAGTTTGTTGTATTAATGCATTATTGTCTTAAATGTATTACTAATGTCTTAAAAATGTATTTGATACTTTATAATATTTATTATGCTAGTTAATCTTGTTATGATGGTAGATTATATTTACTACTTACATGATATATAAAATATATATATTAAATTAATTAAATATATCTTGTATGTATCATGTATGTAGTACATTCAATATATAATATTATAATTATTATTATAACTAGATAAATAAATATTATAAAATATTAATAATATTTAATATAAATATCTGAACATATTTTGTATATATATATATATATATATATATTATATATAATATATATAAGTTAAATATATTAAATATAATAATGTATATGCATATATTTGCACTGTGTCTATCTTTGTCTATTTTAATACTTATAATGCATTCATAGATAATACAATTACATAATATTATGTAATCTTACCATCTGTTGACTGTAATGTGATACAAAATGTATATTAGAAATGCACTATTTAAACTGACTTATTGAAACAAGCAGACTATCACTAGTTTTCATAGCATATTGTTAATTCACATGTATAGCTGTCTCATGGGATAATGCCATTCATATCTATTTGCAATGCATTCTAAAACACATGTATATATGCATGTATATGTGACCATTATAGATAATTATGCTATTCTATATAAAAAAAAACAAATATTGATCCAATATCAAGTCTAGATGCATCTTTGTAATAACTAAATCAATATAAAATGGAATAATTAGTCTGCTTTAAGTTTCTAATCAATATAATAAGTCTAGTGCATTTCACTGCATCCAGGCTGGATTAATAAATAATGTTTTTATTTTATTTAATGATGCATGAATTGTTGTTTTCAATTTTATAGGAAATATTATTTTCATTATATACTATATTGCTTAATATCATACATACAAATAGTATACATTATAGAATATATACATATTATAATTCTTGTATATTGTATATAAATTGATAATACATATTTATAAAATAATATCTATAGATAGTATATTTTATGTAAATATTATAAATATTTAAAATAATATATGTTTATAGATTGAATTACTATTATTTTTAAACTTGTATCATTATATTATCAAATATGTATATATATATATCTACATAATAACATATATTGAGCACAACCCCTTATCAGATCCTGGTATTATATAAATATATATATATATATATATAATATATTCTAAAATTATACATTATAATATACAGCTATAGACATATTTTTTATAATAATAATTATATACACTAGTAAACATATATTAATTGTCCTCTATAATAGTGTATACATAATTGTCACCATTGTTCAAATTAAAAAAACATGTTATCTACAACATTATAGGTATATTTTCAATATATGGTTTCTATTTAATTTATATTTACTAAGCTTTTATTTTATAGATTTGTATAACTTTTAGATATATTTTGAGAAAATTTGTCAAATATTATGTGATTGATTTATATAATATAAAGATTGTATATATATATATATATATATATATATATATTATGATTATACCACATTTATTGTTATGTTAGTTTAATCAATATAATGACAAAATATATTTATAATTTAGTTATATTTTTTTCCTTTATTCCTTATTCAGACAAATATTATTTTATTATGTCTTAAATATTGGCAATAATATTGTGTTTATTATAAAGTGTAACTAATACTAATTTGTTATATACAGTGTGATGTCACATCTTCTGAGTCTATTCATTCTTTTGTTGACAAGTTTGTTGAAACTGGAAAAAAATTAAATTGCATTGTCAATAGTTCTGGAGTGATGCTGCATTCTAAAGATCTTAAAAGACAATATACTGAAACTGATAATTTTGAATATTCAATGGCAGCAAATCATCTTGGTTTATTATAAGAATATGTTTTATTATATTTAATTATATAATATAATATATAAGCATAGATATTATGTATTTAATCGTTATTATATTTAATTATATATATATAAAATATTTATTTATTTCATACAAATTTATATAAAATTAAAATATATTCCAATAACATAAATTTATAATTTTATTAATATTTTTAATTTTATAAAGTGTTTTTACATTTATAATACTGCTAACTTATTCATATAGAAAATATTTATGTAAATTGGATACTAACATGTCACTTTTTACTGTTTAATCAATACCATGATGTAATCTGACAGTGAAATCAATAAGTGGACCGAATATCATATATTCTCCTATTATTTTTGCTTTTATGATATTTAATTTATTTATATATTTATTAATTATATGTATATATTTCATATATTTAATAATTATGGTATATATATATATATATCTATTTATAAAATTAATTTATTTAAATTTATATGTACAATATATAAAGAAAATTGTAATATGATATGCTATATGTAATTACTATTTTGTAGTAAATTCCTACATTGTAACATTAACTTTATAATATAATATGACAATATAGGTAAGTTTATAATATTTATTGTATTATATAGGACCTTTCCTTTTGACATCACTATTGATCGATTCTTTGAAACCAAACTCAAGAAAATATGCACCTGAAAAACCTGAAGTAATTGAAGAACCTCAAAATGAATCCAAAGAAGTTGAATCTGAAACAAAAGAAGGTATAATTTTACGTATTATTGTAGATTATTAACGTTGTAAAATATTTATATATAATATTAATATTAATTATATACTGATAAAATTGATATACTATAGTCTATATTATTATAGAAATATATTATTTATTAAATATTATGTATTGTTTATTTTATATAATAATATTAAAATAACTACAAATATAAAAATATTATATCTGTATTGTTTAGTTAATATTATAGAGTTAGCTATATACATATGATTATATTTTAAAATTATACAGATGAATCTAAAGTAGAAAGCAAAGAAGTAACACAAGATGAAGTAAAAGAAGACTCAAAAAAAACAGATGAAACTGAAACATCAAAAAAAGAGGAATCAGAAACCAAAGAGGTAAAAGATGATGTTAAAGAAGATGTAAAAGAAGACGTAAAAGAAGATGTGAAAGAAGATGTGAAAGAAGATGTGAAAGAAGATGTGAAAGAAGATGTGAAAGAAGATGTAAAGGAAGATGTGAAGGAAGAAGTGAAAGAAGAAGAAGAAAAAGTCTATGAACAAGTTTTCGATGCTCGTATTATTAATGTAACAAGTTCTTTACATGACACAAATGAAGCTAACAAACGTCGTAATGGTTAGTTTAATGGAATTAATTATATTTCATTATTTTATTAATTATTTATTTAGGAGTAAACTCTTTCGATATGGAGGACTTTTTCTTATTCAAGGATGGATCTTATAACAGTTTACAAGCATATAAAAATTCTAAAGCTGCAAATATTATGGTATCATATGAACTTGCCAGAAAGATTGCTGATGATCAAATTATTGTCAATTGTATCAATCCAGGTAACTAACTTAATTATTAAATTATTGTATTTTGAGTAATATTTCTGAAACTAAATATATATAATATATTTTATAGGAAATATTCCTGGAACTGATCTTTATAGAAGTTCTTCAAGAGCTCAGAAATTTTTATGCAAATATATTGTTGGTGGAGTTAGAACTTTAACGAATAAAATTAACAGAGCTGCTACAAATAATTCAATAAATAATTCTGGAACTCAAGCAATTGTATCTTTAGTTCTCGATGATAAATATGCAAGTAAGTTTATATCATTTACGTTATATGTTCATTGTATTCATTAATCTATATATTGATCAGCTGAAACTGGTAAATACTACAATGACTTGGTTGAATCAACATCTTCCGAGGAAACTTTGAATGAAGAAAATCAGAAGAAGTTATATGAATTAAGTGCAAGCTATGTTTCTTTGAATGGTTATGATAAAATTGAAGTTACACGACCAATTGAAGTAGTAGAAGAGGTAACTATTTTTATTTTGTTTATTTTATTCATTTAATTAATAACAAATATTATAATCTAGGATAAAGCATGCGAGGATGCTAAAACAAATGGAGCTGTTACCCATGAGGAAGTCAAAGATGGAGAAACAAATGGTGAGGTAGTACATGAAGATTCTAAAGATAACAAAACAAAAGATGATGCTAAAACTACTGATGTTAAAGTTGAACAACCAAATAAGTCGGATTCCAATAATGTGAAGGATGACCAAACTATAGAAAAAAAGGAAGAAGAAATAAAAGATACCCCTAAACTTGAAACTCCTGAAGTTACGGTTACTTCTGCTGAAGATGCAGATTTGAAAATTAATGAGTCATAATTTTATTTGTATTAGTTTTAATAATAATATAATATATATATATATATTTATTTTATGATCAGATGATTTTGAAAACGTGTAAATATCACTAATGTTTTTATGCAATTCATCTGAATTACTCCTCTCTACAATCTCCTACAACAATTGTATTTTATGTTATCATTAACTTAGACAATTCAATGCAAATTTTTTTGCCAAATTGTTTTCCATGTATTTTAGTATTATTTTTTACTGAAAAATTGCGCTAACTATACAAAGCCTTGATTACCAACTATTGTATATGTTTAATCTATCTTACTTTTATTATATGAAATTGCGCGATTCATGGATCTATATATTTTATCAATTATTTTATTAAAATTATAATTTACAACATATTTTAATTCATAAATTATATAAATATATTCAGAATAATTCACTCACATAACTAAATAGTTAAATTAGTTTTTATGTATATAAATATTATAATAAATCATGTAATATATAACTAGTATTAATATATTATAACTTAATATAAATTAAGACAACGGATATATATTTTGTAGATAGAATTATCTTACAATAACATGTGATTATTTAGTGAATAATTATATAAATATTTCAATAATAATTCTTCAAACATCACCGATTCCCTATATAACATCACTATTACTATTGTAGCTGGATATACAAGTAAATAGTATGTACAATATAAAACACTACACAATATAGCATATATATATCGTATCAATTGTTAAATTATTATATATATAAATAAATTGGGATAGAATATATATTTAGTTATAGTATTGTTTGGTGATATATCATTTTAAGGTCATATTTTGAGTATTGGGAAAATGATAAAGTGTAGTCTGAAATTCTAAATTGTTTTGAATTAATATATAAGTGGAGTTACAAATGATTGTTTTTATATAATATGTATATACTTGTAATCAAAAAATAAATATAAATAAATTGGGGTTATTAGTGGAAAGTCCCCTATTACCGACCCTAACATCACTATTTAATAACTTATTCAATATATTTATTTGAAATTAAAAAGTTACTAGGCACTGAATATTGAATACTTCTTGATTAATTTTTAGTATAATACATTCATAACATATAGCTCTAATTTATTATTGTTATTACAAAATGTAAAATGATATTAATTAGATTAATCTATATTAAAAATAAGAAAACATCTTAATAATAATCTATTTAATGTATGCCAATTTTACTAATAGTTTTAAGTTGAATACATTATTTAAGTAAATAAGGAACTATATAAGTGTATACATAGAGATAAGTAAATAAATCAAATAATAATAATATCAGATTGGCAATAGCCTGGATGAAAGAAAAAGCATAGCTTATAATAGATATATATATATATATATATATTATATAAATACTCATATGTTTATTATCTTGTATATATATTTTTTTTATTTATATACGTATCTCTATTTATACACTAATATAGGTTGTTATTTACTTAAATAATGTACTCAATTAAAACAATTAGTAAAATTTTCCTACATTAAATAGATTATTATTAAAACTTGCTTTATCTTATTTTTAATATAGATTATATAAAATATTCAGTGACCAGTAACTTTTTTCAAAGTAAGCCTATTTTCACATTTCTATTTACTTGTAAATGTCTATATGTATATCCTAGGATGTATATATTATATAAAATATTAGCGTTTATAGTATTTTTGATATAGCCATGCCCATAGTCCCACCACTTGTGAATTCGCCAGCTACATTGCGTATCCACCGATATAATGAATTAAAAAACGTATGCAATTTAAGTTTTAATATTCATAGTAAATTAATAATTATACTTTATATTTATATATTAAACTTTAAATTAACTGACTATGAATAACTACACATACTAAATAATCGTTGTATAATAGTATTGACTATGTTAAAATATATTGTTGACGGGTTAAAATGCATGCACAAATTATAAACAATTTCAAAGTAACAACATTATTTATTTTGATTAGATATTATAAATCACATGGGGTCGGTATTAGGGTAATTTAGGTGGTCGGTAATAGAAAAATCATATGGGTTACTATAATTAATATATTTTTATTAATATTTATTCACATTATAATAGTTTAATAATATTTATAAACATTTTATTGATCTACAATATTTTGCACAGTATTACATTTTGTTTTAATTAACAAATAATTTACAATGATTTCAAAAAATATATTATTCAAATATTTAAAAAGTAAAACCAGAATAGTACATTTTATCAAATTAAAATTGTAGGATTGAATATTTGTTTAAACAAAATACTTATTCCTATTTACTATTAAATTACTAAAAGTTCATGTATATATAATTTGTTGATATATCTTATAGTTACTGAGAAACGATAGGTGGTCATTCTTTTGTAGGGGAAAGTAACCTAATGTGAAGGTGTTTTAAAATAACAATGTTTGAGGTGGCAGTACCAGAAGTAAGTGATTCATGTAGGATATAGGCTATAACTATAGAAAATATATATATTTGAGATGATATGATGAACAATATCACTTTAATACGTTTAAGGTAATCAGATCAAGAGAAGTAGGGGAAAGTAACTTAATACGCAAACTTTAACAATAAATAGTCTTAACATTTTATGACTCATTATTTTTATTCAAAAATTACAATATATTAATATTATATGATTATAGATATTATTGTGATTTTAAAATGTTATCTAATCTTTTAATTCCATAGATAGGTTCCTAACGGAGGTGTCCGTATTCGGTTCCTATGTCCGAATATGGACACCCTGTGTTATAATACGGACACCCTATATACCGGGTTATCCACTTGATAAACTATATATTATTAATGAATTAATCACACAATTTAAAATTAAATTATTTATAATTAATTTTATGAAAAATATATTCTAATTTAATTAGATAATAATTTATTTATTTTTATTATTTTTTAATTAATAATACAATTTAAGTATCTAAATAATAAAAAGCA
>OZ025241.1:277500-295000 GCA_964019155.1 Osedax fenrisi | reverse complement strand
AGGGTATGTATCTATAGATAGGTTATGCAATCATCTCGAGTCAGACTATAGTCTGTTATCACCCTATAGGGTATGTATCTATAGATAGGTTATACAATCATCTCGAGTCAGACTATAGTCTGTTATCACCCTATAGGGTATGTATCTATAGATAGGTTATGTAATGATCTCGAGTCAGACTATAGTCTGTTATCACCCTATAGGGTATGTATCTATAGATAGGTTATGTAATGATCTCGAGTCAGACTATAGTCTGTTATCACCCTATAGGGTATGTATCTATAGATAGGTTATGCAATCATCTCGAGTCAGACTATAGTCTGTTATCACCCTATAGGGTATGTATCTATAGATAGGTTATGTAATCATCTCCAGTCAGACTATAGTATGTTATGCCTGGTGCATATATTGTGTAAGTTCTATAGTATTAGTGAAGTACACGTGTTACTATAGTATACTAGTATTAACACGCGTGTTATACAGTATAGACAATAGTATACATAATAGTATACATAATAGTATAGCTAGTATGTGACAATAGTATAGTTGTATAGTTGTAATACTATACGTATACGTTGTTTACATACCAGATACACACACACAAACACACACATATGTGTGCTCATACACATACACACACACACACATATATAATAATATCACATTTTGAAATAACACATAAGTGATCTATGTAGCATAGCTTATCTTAGGGCATTTGCATAGATTATTGTTATTTGAGGGGAGATACGCACAAGTAATTACTAATATTACACATATATTGTCATGTATACTACTATATATATATTACTATAATTAAAATTATATCTAATCTAGAATATGTTAAAGATAAATATTATATCATCTGGATAAATAGAATGAAGAATTTAACAATGCCTAAAATACATACCTATATATATATATATATATATATATATATATATATATTATTGTATGACTCACGAAGTGCAACGTAAGGGAAAGTAACCGAATACGGATACTCTCGGTATCTCAGAAAAAATAAATCCTACACAAAAATATCTAATGAATACAATATTCATAATTACATAAATAGTCTAAAAAAGTATTTTTAATTTTTTAATTATTAAATATATTGCTGATATATGTAATAAACTGATTTTTTTAATACGTTTTTAAATTTATGAAAAAAAATGTCAACTAAAAACCTTCTCAAATATATACAAATGTATCGATATAAAATATAACACTATTATTAAAATATAAAGCATTCTAAAAATGATATATATAATTTCTATATTTGTTATTAATTATTCATTATGTTATAAGTATATATCTAGAGGTCATATAATTACCTAATACGGAAACTCTAAATGTCTTATTATATGTCTAAATGTCTCACTCCATATGTCTAAATATTCTTCTAATTTTAACTATTTTGAATAATATTGTGAAAAATAGGGTCTATAAAAAATCATTTTTTAGATACTTATATGATGATTTATATCACAGTTTTTAGATGTATATATGTAAAAGTATTCAATTATACATATTTTCTTTATAAAACGAGTGGCGCTCGTCCCCTTAATACGGACACCCTATAACAAATCAGCGCGCATCGTATTAACTACTTTGATTTTCATAAAATCACGTGCGTTATAATAGTAATACCACCGATAAAGCTAAATCTAAAATTTGTATTATTTAGATACTTAAATTGTATTATTAATTACAAAAATAATAAAAATAAATAAATTATTAACTAATTAAATTAGAATTATTCATAAAATTAATTATAAATAATGTAATTGTAATTTTTCTAAATGATTCATCAATAGTATGTAGTTTATCTAGTCGTATATAAGGTGTCCGTATTATAACACAGGGTGTCCGCATTCGGACATGGGTACCGAATACGGACACCCCCGTTATATATGGAATTAAAATATTAAATAAAATTTAAAATCACAATATAATCACACTATAATTATATAATATTAATATATTGTAATTTTTGAATACAAATAGTGAGTCATAAAATGTTAAGACCATTATTATTAAAGTGTCCCCCGTATTAGGTTACTTTCCCCTGCTTCGTACGACGTACGAGGGAGTTCAAGCCTCGTTCGAATCATTAAATCTTTAATATATTTCTTAACATAATATTTAGAAGTGATCTTCTATAAGCGTGTATACTAATGGTAGTCGTCAAGTACGATGGTTCAATAATAGAATCCAGGTGAAGGTGTTTTAAAATAACAATGTTTGAGGTGGCAGTACCAGAAGTAAGTGATTCATGTAGGATATAGGCTATAACTATAGAAAATATATATATTTGAGATGATATGATGAACAATATCACTTTAATACGTTTAAGGTAATCAGATCAAGAGAAGTAGGGGAAAGTAACTTAATACGCAAACTTTAACAATAAATTGTCTTAACATTTTATGACTCAATATTTGTATTCAAACATTACAATATATTAATATTATTTGATTATAGATATTATAGTGATTTTAAAATGTTATTTAATCTTTGTATTCTATATATAACGGGGGTTTCCGTATTCGGTACCCATATCCGAATACGGACACTCTGTGTTATAATACGGACACCATATATACCACTAGATAAACTATATATTATTGATGAACCAATTAGATAAATTATAATTACATTATTTATAATTAATTTTATGAAAATATATTTTAATTTACTTAGATAATAATTTATTTATTTTTATTATTGTATTAATTAATAATACAAATTAATTATCTAAATAAATACATTTTTAGATTTAGCTTCATTGGTGGTATCAATATTATAATGCACTCGATTTTTATGAAAATCAGAATAGTTCACACGCTGATCGCTGATTGGTTATAGGGTGTCCGTATTAAGACATCTAGAGTGTCCGTATTAGTGACATATATGACCTCTAGATATATGCTTATAACTTAATTCATGTTTGATAACAAATAGAGAAATTATGTATATAATGTTTAGAATGCTTCATGTTTTATATCGATGCTTTATATATTCTTGAGAAGGAATTAAGATGAATTTTTACGCTTTAGCGTTAATAAAATTAATACCATGTCATATGTAATTAGTGATGACAATATTTATCCTTTTTGCATTTATATTCTAGCATACGAATACAGAGTTGTTGTCGAGAAAGATCAATAGTATAGCGGGATGTACTGGGGCGTAAAATAGTAGTGTTATTAATCTCAGGAGCATGTATACATGCATGTGAATGTAAACGTATGTACATGCGTGTGAAGTGAAGTATGTTACGAATGGGTTTCGCAGTTAAGAATTGCTAAGTCGGTCACTAACTGTAGCGTTGATGTATTGTTGAGTTGAAGACTAGTAGCACGGCAGACATTGTAGCATGTTCAGCTTTCTGAACTTATGTTATAAATAGTAGATGAGTATGAGCAGAGACAAGAGACCGCTCTTATCGAATGAACTAAACAGGAATAAATCGGCAGCATTATCAAATAAAGGGTATTTCCTAATTCATGGGTGAGAAAGTTAACACATTTTAAATAATTTGAAGAATTAAGTATATTGGTATATATATATATATATATATATATATATATATATCAGTTTGATACATACAATAGGCGCATTGCGAATGTTTCATAACTAATACAATAACATATGCATACCACCATTATATTAATAACATTAACAATGGTTCTATCAAATAAATAATAGATGCATTGTTATGTGATATTGACTCTGAAATCGAGGTAAACATACAGCTGGGGCACAGAGCTAGAGAGAAAGCTAGAGCTAGCTGGGGCACAGAGCTAGAGAGAAAGCTAGAGCTAGCTGGGGCACAGAGCTAGAGAGAAAGCTAGAGCTAGCTGGGGCACAGAGCTAGAGAGAAAGCTAGAGCTAGCTGGGGCACAGAGCTAGAGAGAAAGATAGAGCTAGCTGGGGCACAGAGCTAGAGAGAAAGCTAGAGCTAGCTGGGGCACAGAGCTAGAGAGAAAGCTAGAGCTAGCTGGGGCACAGAGCTAGAGAGAAAGCTAGAGCTAGCTGGGGCACAGAGCTAGAGAGAAATCTAGAGCTAGCTGGGGCACAGAGCTAGAGAGAAAGCTAGAGCTAGCTGGGGCACAGAGCTAGAGAGAAAGCTCTCTCTAGCTGGGGCACAGAGCTAGAGAGAAAGCTAGAGCTAGCTGGGGCACAGAGCTAGAGAGAAAGCTAGAGCTAGCTGGGGCACAGAGCTAGAGAGAAAGCTAGAGCTAGCTGGGGCACAGAGCTAGAGAGAAAGCTAGAGCTAGCTGGGGCACAGAGCTAGAGAGAAAGCTAGAGCTAGCTGGGGCACAGAGATAGAGAGAAAGCTAGAGCTAGCTGGGGCACAGAGCTAGAGAGAAAGCTAGAGCTAGCTGGGGCACAGAGCTAGAGAGAAAGCTAGAGCTAGCTGGGGCACAGAGCTAGAGAGAAAGCTAGAGCTAGCTGGGGCACAGAACTAGAGAGAAAGCTAGAGCTAGCTGGGGCACAGAGCTAGAGAGAAAGCTAGAGCTAGCTGGGGCACAGAGCTAGAGAGAAAGCTAGAGCTAGCTGGGGCACAGAGCTAGAGAGAAAGATAGAGCTAGCTGGGGCACAGAGCTAGAGAGAAAGCTAGAGCTAGCTGGGGCACAGAGCTAGAGAGAAAGCTAGAGCTAGCTGGGGCACAGAGCTAGAGAGAAAGCTAGAGCTAGCTGGGGCACAGAGTTAGAGAGAAAGCTCTCTCTAGCTGGGGCACAGAGCTAGAGAGAAAGCTAGAGCTAGCTGGGGCACATAGCTAGAGAGAAAGCTAGAGCTAGCTGGGGCACAGAGCTAGAGAGAAAGCTAGAGCTAGCTGGGGCACAGAGCTAGAGAGAAAGCTAGAGCTAGCTGGGGCACAGAGCTAGAGAGAAAGCTAGAGCTATCTGGGGCACAGAGCTAGAGAGAAAGCTAGAGCTAGCTGGGGCACAGAGCTAGAGAGAAAGCTAGATCTAGCTGGGGCACAGAGCTAGAGAGAAAGCTAGAGCTAGCTGGGGCACAGAGCTAGAGAGAAAGCTAGAGCTAGCTGGGGCACAGAGCTAGAGAGAAAGCTAGAGCTAGCTGGGGCACAGAGCTAGAGAGAAAGCTAGAGCTAGCTGGGGCACAGAACTAGAGAGAAAGCTAGAGCTAGCTGGGGCACAGAGCTAGAGAGAAAGCTAGAGCTAGCTGGGGCACAGAGCTAGAGAGAAAGCTAGAGCTAGCTGGGGCACAGAGCTAGAGAGAAAGCTAGAGCTAGCTGGGGCACAGAGCTAGAGAGAAAGCTAGAGCTAGCTGGGGCACAGAGCTAGAGAGAAAGCTAGAGCTAGCTGGGGCACAGAGCTAGAGAGAAAGCTAGAGCTAGCTGGGGCACAGAGCTAGAGAGAAAGCTAGAGCTAGCTGGGGCACAGAGCTAGAGAGAAAGCTAGAGCTAGCTGGGGCACATAGCTAGAGAGAAAGCTAGAGCTAGCTGGGGCACAGAGCTAGAGAGAAAGCTAGAGCTAGCTGGGGCACATAGCTAGAGAGAAAGCTAGAGCTAGCTGGGGCACAGAGCTAGAGAGAAAGCTAGAGCTAGCTGGGGCACAGAGCTAGAGAGAAAGCTAGAGCTAGCTGGGGCACAGAACTAGAGAGAAAGCTAGAGCTAGCTGGGGCACAGAGCTAGAGAGAAAGCTAGAGCTAGCTGGGGCACAGAGCTAGAGAGAAAGCTAGAGCTAGCTGGGGCACAGAACTAGAGAGAAAGCTAGAGCTAGCTGGGGCACAGAGCTAGAGAGAAAGCTAGAGCTAGCTGGGGCACAGAGCTAGAGAGAAAGCTCTCTCTAACTCTGTGATCTGGGTAATCTGTCATACACATCAGTACGTGCGCCACCGCATACAGCCACGTAGCCTATAGTACTATAAGGTATACTATAGGGTATACTCAGTGTATACTACAGATAACAGTATACTGTTTACCCCTATAGGGTGACAAACACGTGTTGTAATGTAGGGTGCCATCTATAGGTGTAATATAGTCATAATCAGTGCATGTGTGTATATAATTTATAAGTATACATCAATAATTATAAACATATATATATATATATATATATTATATATATAATATATACAATATAATTATATATGAATTGTATAGGTATTAATTGTATACATATTATAATTGTATACGAAATGCTAAATGTTGTTATTAATAGTGCTAACTAGTGTTATATATACCATAGATTTGTATTTGACCAGGTAACAAAGCCCTTTAGGCTTATGTATAACCCACACTTGTATACCTGGTTATACCTATAACACTGTGTAGTGTGTATCGTGTGTACACTGCGTGTGTGCGTGTGTGTGTATGTGCGTGCGTGTGTGTGTGGGTAATACAATATAAATTTATATATTTTTTATATTTACATATTTAAAACTAGCAATATATATATATATATATATATATTTATACTATTTTTAATATGTTGTTGATATCTACTTCACCACAGTAAATATAATCATTGTTATTCGAGTAGTCAAGTATTATCTTTGTATTGTTAAGTTTTTATTTCGCACATATTTAAAATATTTATAACTTTACATATATATGTGTTTACACATTCCTACATGAACATGAAAATATCAATTGATAACAACTATACACGTATACATTGTACATGTAATGTATACCTACAAGTATACATTGTACATGTAATGTATACCTATAAGTATACATTATACATGTAATGTATACCTACAAGTATACATTGTACATGTAATGTATACCTACAAGTATACATTGTACATGTAATGTATACCTACAAGTATACATTGTACATGTAATGTATACCTACAAGTATACATTGTACATGTAATGTATACCTATAAGTATACACTATACATCTATAGATGTTTACTGCAAAGTTACCCGGTGTACTCTAAAGCTATGTGTACTGACACATGTACTGACACATGTACTGACACATGTACTGCCAATACTGTACTGACACATGTACTGCCAATACTGTACTGACACATGTACTGACACATGTACTGACACATGTACGGACACATGTACTGCCAATACTGTACTGACACATGTACTGCCAATACTGTACTGACACATGTACTGACACATGTACTGTGTATAAGTAAGTGTATAAGTAAGTGTGTAAGTAAGTGTATAAGTAAGTGTGTAAGTAAGTGTATAAGTATGTGTATAAGTAAGTGTGTAAGTAAGTGTGTAAGTATGTGTGTAAGTAAGTGTGTAAGTAAGTGTATAAGTAAGTGTGTAAGTAAGTGTATAAGTAAGTGTATAAGTAAGTGTGTAAGTAAGTGTATAAGTAAGTGTATAAGTAAGTGTGTAAGTAAGTGTATAAGTAAGTGTATAAGTAAGTGTATAAGTAAGTGTGTAAGTAAGTGTATATGTATGTGTGTAAGTAAGTGTATAAGTAAGTGTATAAGTAAGTGTATAAGTAAGTGTGTAAGTAAGTGTGTAAGTAAGTGTATATGTATGTGTGTAAGTAAGTGTATAAGTAAGTGTATAAGTAAGTGTATAAGTAAGTGTGTAAGTAAGTGTGTAAGTAAGTGTATAAGTAAGTGTATAAGTAAGTGTATAAGTAAGTGTGTAAGTAAGTGTATAAGTAAGTGTGTAAATAAGTGTGTAAGTAAGTGTATAAGTAAGTGTGTAAGTAAGTGTGTAAGTAAGTGTATAAGTAAGTGTATAAGTAAGTGTATAAGTAAGTGTATAAGTAAGTGTATAAGTAAGTGTATAAGTAAGTGTGTAAGTAAGTGTATAAGTAAGTGTATAAGTAAGTGTATAAGTAAGTGTGTAAGTAAGTGTATATGTATGTGTGTAAGTAAGTGTATAAGTAAGTGTATAAGTAAGTGTATAAGTAAGTGTGTAAGTAAGTGTGTAAGTAAGTGTATAAGTAAGTGTATAAGTAAGTGTATAAGTAAGTGTGTAAGTAAGTGTATAAGTAAGTGTGTAAATAAGTGTGTAAGTAAGTGTGTAAGTAAGTGTGTAAGTAAGTGTGTAAGTAAGTGTATAAGTATGTGTATAAGTATGTGTATAAGTAAGTGTGTAAGTAAGTGTATAAGTAAGTGTATAAGTAAGTGTATAAGTAAGTGTATAAGTAAGTGTATAAGTAAGTGTATAAGTAAGTGTGTTAGTAAGTGTGTAAGTAAGTGTGTAAGTAAGTGTGTAAATAAGTATGAATGCTTAGGGGTACGCGTGTATTAGATATACCAACGTACCATAATATCATCTGTATTCATCACATGCTAATGGTACGGTGTCACATCTGAGATGGTACCTTACTACTACATTACTACTACTACATTGTGCACGTACCACCCCTTAGTACGTTGAACATGCCAACCCCGTAAGTCGTACCACATTACCAACGTAACATCTGATCACTACCGCAATCATATGCAATTACGTCATATTTATCAACGATAATAAGATATGATTTACATGATAATTATATATATATATATTAAATATTAAATTTTAATATAAAATTAATAACAGATATACAAAGATTATAAGGATTAAAACATAAATCAGTAAAATTTCGAATAATATATACCATTATTCAAGTGGTCAAATTGGACATTGGTATGTTGGGACGATGGGACATTGGTATGTTGGTACATTGGTACATCGGTACATGGGACATTGGTACATTGGTACTTTGGTACATTGGTACATTGATGCATTGGTACGTTGGTATGTTACACAAAAACGCACTCTTAGGTATACCCTAAATATAACAAGTGTGTCTGTAATCAGTATTCTATATACACATAGTTATACAGTTTGTACAGTTATGTACATGTATATACACACATATATATAGAAATGTGTACAATCTATTGTCTATTATGTATATAAGTAATACGTATATAGTTTAATATAGAAATAAAACATATTATTTCTCATTAATTTTATCATTTAAGATATATTATAACATGATATATTATACATGATAACATAATTGTATTTTTTGTGTGTGTAAAAAATGAATATATATATATATATATATATTATATTCATTAAGGATACCCAGCAAACAGTAAGAGCAGCATAATATCAGCATAACAGCAAATTCTAGAGCCTCAAATGTTTACATTGTGCTATTATGCTGCTATTAAATGTCTATTATGCTGCTATTATGCTGCTATTAATTTATAATGATATTATGCTGCTGTTATGCTGCTGTTATGCTGCTATTATGCTGATATTATGCTGCTATTAATTTTAAATGTCTATTATGCTGCTATTATGCTTCTATTAATTTGTCACGCTATTATGCTGCTGTTATGCTGTTATTATGATGCCATTATGCTGCTATTATGCTGCTATTAATTTTAAAAGTATATTATGCTGCTATTATGCTGCTATTATAATAATAGCAGCATAACAGCAGCATAACAGCAGCATAATATCATTACAAATTAATAGCAGCATAATAGCAGCATAATAGACATTTAATAGCAGCATAATAGCACAATGTAAACATTTGAGGCTCTAGCATTTGCTGTTATGCTGCTATTATGCTGCTCTTACTGTTTGCTGGGTATTATTTTTAGGATATACCATATATAGATTATTTATAGATATACTACTCTATATATATACTACTCTATCTATACTATAGGATTATTTAATTTATATTAATATATTCATTTTGAATGTTATCATATTATTTATAATGGTAAATTAATGATGAGTATTAGTTATTAAAACATATTGTATTATTTAAACAACACATGCATACTGAACATAGTACATAATGAAGGCATACATACTCTATCAACTAGCTAGTATGAGGGGTGTATACACCCCTAATTACACCCCTAATAATAGCTAGAGCATTTTATTAGCCATTTTAAATAATCTTCGATGATCAGAGGAATTCAATGCTATATTTTTATTATAATAGATGGATTTTGAATGAGATATGGTAGCTTTATAATATCTATCTAGTTATAGAGCTAATTTATATTCAGTAGAAGGATTTAAAAAAAAAATTCTCAAATATACGAACACTCTTCTTGAAAATGTAAAGTTCGTAAGAGAACCATGGAGAAAAAAGGCGGTCAATAATTAATGTTTTTTGTAGGTGCATGTATATTTATAATATTTAGGAGAGTGGAGTTTAGGAGTACCATACAGAGGGAAATAGGAGAATAGATCTAAGTTTTGATATTTATTATAAATCTTGGTAGATCACTAAACTTAATATCACTATATGTAATAGTCTTTCATTAAATCTTTGTCAATTTTAGATTTATGAAAGGGAATGGAGAGAGGTCAAAATCGTTACGTATAATAAATCATACCTCCATCCCACGTATCGTGGCGCGAGATAAATGATATACCCAAAGTACAAGATAAAGGAATTATATCAGAGTCATCATTATAAATCTATAGGCCTATTCAATGCGATGATAATACATTTATGTAAGTTAACGTATGGAAACAGAAGGGACATATTTGATCTCAAGGAGCGAATATTGACCAAGGCTATATTGGAGGCTTGTCAGGCTTGATAGGAAGAATTATTTTTAAATGATTTCCTATAGTGATCAAAATAATAAAACCATTTTGTTAGACCATATTCAGATATGAGAAAAGGGGGATATGAAAGAGGATTATTGTTATCCCTTAGTTCAAATATTTGGGAACGATTATTGAAAAATATGTGTACGATGTGGGCGTAAGTTCTAGGGCATGATATTATGATAGTATGGTAGATGCATGATATAGTAACTTACCAAGAAGTTTAGCAGGGTAGGCAAATAATGATGAATACAGATATGCTTAAAATTACTATGTAGTGGGATATTTAGTAACTTACTTACTTTTTATATATTTATATCATGCATTCACTAATGTTTCCTTCCTTACTAATAGTAATGAAGGAAACATTAGTGAATGCATGAAATAAATATATAAACATTTACCAAATAAATTGTATGTATAATTATAATAAATATATAACTATATATATATTGAATATTGAATTGAATATGGTTTATTGAGAAGAAATAAAATATAATGCAGTATATACAATTTCTGCTCAAAGAGAATACCAGAGATTATCTTGTAATCTATATTCACAACGAGGGTACCCTCCAATATTCATATATATATATATATATATATATATATATATATATATATATATATATAGTTTACTGGGTTTTAAATAACCACAAAATTACATTAAACAATAAATTAATGATAATTAATAAATGAAAAAAATAAATATGTATGATGGTTTACACATGTCATAAGTATAAACATACATAATATATACACACCATATTTATATATTTATCATATAATAAATATTTAATTTAAATATATTGTAAATTAATACATTTGTAAAGTATATTGTTTATTATATAACCACAGTTATTGGTATACCATTTTTAAACTATTGTGTAGATAATATAGATACACATATATTGTTTATAAGTCAATATTAATACATTCAGTGAATATTAATATAAATCATGGTAGGGTAATGTATGTAACATCCACTACGAACACACACATACACACATACATACACGCATATGCATTGTATCCGTTTAGTTTAGAATGAGTATATACACATGTAATTAAGTATGCAATGAAGATTGATTATTATATTGACCATGTGACACATATTAGTGTAGTCTAGTATTAGTCTGGCATTAGTGGGGCATTAATGGGTATATTGAACTATGCTATAGTGTGCAGTGTATATCGTGTATATTGTTTTATTTTTCTAACTTCCTGGCTATTAAAACAATAACAACAACAAACCTGATTATCTTCTAATCTACTAAAATACCATTATAATAATATACACAATAATATTACTATTATTATAAAGTATATCTTTTTATATATATATATATATATATATATAATATATATATTTATATATATATATATATATATATATATATATATATATATATATATAAACTGCCTGTATGGCTCAGTGGCTAAGGCGTCAGATACACAAGCAGTAGGACACGGGTTCGACCCTCGTCCGGACCATTAATTAAATTTATAAAATGGGTCTTAAAATATTATTTAGAAGTGATCTTATATAATTGTGTATAAATAAATGATCGGCTCTCGTTAAAACCATGGATGCCTTAACATGAGAGCGGCTTCGAAGGGACATTAGAGCCATATATGGTTATAAGTGAAAACTTCATCTAAGTTCCTGGATGGGATGAAAGGTAAAAAAAAAAAAAAAAAAAAAAAAATATATATATATATATAGCAGTAGCAGTAGCAGTAGCAGTAGCAGTAGCAGTAGCAGTAGCAGTAGCAGTAGCAGTAGCAGTAGCAGTAGCAGTAGCAGTAGTAGTAGTAGTAGTAGTAGTAGTAGTGGTATTGGTAGTGGTAGTGGTATTGGTAGTGGTAGTGGTAGTGATAGTGGTAGTGGTAGTGGTAGTGGTAGTGATAGTGGTAGTGGTAGTGGTAGTGGTAGTGGTAGTGGTAGTGGTAGTAGTAGTAGTCATCACTATGAGTCATCATTAACATATGAGTCATCATTAACTCATAATTTACATAATCATACTAACATACACAACTAATTCTAACCTAAATAACTCTTTACCTGTCAATGTTCTAAAACTATTAATAATGCTTACACTATTGTAAACTTACTCCTCATTAGGTAGTATACTATACCTATACTGTACCTATACTGTACCTATAGGTAACCTACCCATCACGTACGTGTTACACCTTCACGCAAGTAATATGCACTCCTACGAAACAATATTGGTGATATGTTGATGTATTATCATGTTATATTAATTCCCAATTAAAGTATGGATAGTACATACACATATAAACACACACCCACACACATACACATACACACACATACACACACGCTCGCGCACGAATATATATATATATATATATAATATTGACATGAACTTTAAACTCTACTTTATCTAAAGATTGCCCCCTTGACAATATTGATACAGAATACAAATACCGACAAATGTTGCGTAATAATATTCATAGTGTATTCAAAACAAATATGACTTATGTGATATAACACTTCATTATAAACAACACTTTAGAATAAATTATTATATTTAGTATAAATCGTATTAAATAGCCTATAGGCATAATTATAATTAGTCTATAATTTAAATTACTATTGATACTATTGATAATTTTAATACTATTGATACTTGTTAACAATACTATATACTGACATATATATGTCAATATACCAGTATATACATAACTTATGTAACGTAATAAGACGTATTCATAATGATAGCAGTGAGAGTCATACATATATTACAGGTATGCTATGCATTATATTACAGGCATGCCATGCATTATATTACAGGCATGCCATGCATTATATTACAGGCATGCCATGCATTATATTACAGCCATGTCATGCATTATATTACAGGCATGCCATGCATTATAATACAGGCATGCCATGCATTATATTACAGACATGCCATGCATTATATTACAGCCATGTCATGCATTATATTACAGCCATGCCATGCATTATATTACAGGCATGCCATGCATTATATTACAGGCATGCCATGCATTATATTACAGCCATGTCATGCATTATATTACAGCTATGCCATGCATTATATTACAGGCATGCCATGCATTATAATACAGGCATGCCATGCATTATATTACAGACATGCCATGCATTATATTACAGCCATGTCATGCATTATATTACAGGCATGCCATGCATTATAATACAGGCATGCCATGCATTATAATACAGGCATGCCATGCATTATATTACAGACATGCCATGCATTATATTACAGGCATGCCATGCATTATATTACAGGCATGCCATGCATTATATTACAGGCATTCCATGCATTATATTACAGACATGCCAAGTAGACAGGGAGGCCATCTCCTGGACACACTCGGACACTCTAGATAGCATATCCTATCATGTCCTATCTAACTATGCATGCGTATTTACTAATTATTAGCAATACCCATAGATATAGACCTCACTCTAATGTCTATGGCAATACCTAATGTTCATCGGTCAACGACAATTAACCTAAGTAACAATTCTATCTACAAAGATACCAGAAGCGCTGCGATGAATTAACGGTACTAAACGGGGAGTTCCAGGAGAAACACTCGCAGCTTACAATTGATAAGAAGGAGATTGTTTCTTTTCTCAAGAAATCACTAGAGAATAGAGGTTACATAATAAACTGGGACAAAGTACACAGTATGTGTCACGTGTCTATATATATGTTATATGCTCTGTGTATATGTTATATGTATATGTGTTGTATGTTATATAATGAAATCAATATAGGTATTCGTGTATATGCCCTATAAATATAATTATAAATAAATACATTGGCCGCTGTTATTAGCGGAACATGCCACTCTTGTGACTTCTGTTCCTCTTCACCACTGCGCAAGTTACCATCATGATATTCATAGCCGGTAAACATTGCTGACAGTGTACGATGTAAAGTGTACAATGTTCATTATATACTCAATAATGTAAAATGTTTAAATTGTTTATAGAACACTGCCAGCAATATACACCTGATGCCGTAAATAGTATTCCATACAATACCGTGTACTAGGGGAGAGCGGGGCAGGTTGACCATAGGGGCAGGTTGAGCCATCTCAATTATTTCTGCTATTAATAAATATTTTAATGTAATTTTTAATACATGTATACACATCTATATTTAGCATTATTATATCAACTCAACAATTATTTATTTTAACTATTTAAAATATTATTTAATTATTAATATTTTATGAAAAACTCGTTGGTGGGACAGTAAGTTTAAATTTGATATTATTAATA
Source organism: Osedax fenrisi (assembly GCA_964019155.1). NCBI lineage: Eukaryota > Metazoa > Annelida > Polychaeta > Sabellida > Siboglinidae > Osedax > Osedax fenrisi. Next base: position 280,145 of record OZ025241.1, on the reverse strand, counting down.
TATTTTGTAATAACATAGCATTATTAATGGTATATAAATAAAGTATATTTAATATACTATATATTATAAAATAAAAAATTCAAAAATGATCATTCACAAATTAATTAGATATACTTGTATATATACTAGTGATATGGGGCAGGTTGACCATAGCAAAACGGGGCAGGTTGACCATAGGGTAAATTTGCCCCGTATATCATTAAACATATTTATTTATTTATTTAATTAATTAATTAATTAATGAATTATTTAAATAATAATAATAATCTAATTAATTAAATATATAAGTGAGTAATTATTTTAAATAATTAAATAATTGGTTTATATGCTGGATTAAAACATAGAGAATCTAACCTCTCTCCTAATATAACCTCTCGCCTTAAAAGTTTAATTAGTTTTGATATTAATCTTGGTGAATATAATTGTTAATTAACTAATAAATAGAAATATATAACTTAAACTATGTTTATTTTTTAAATATATCTTTAATTTTACATTTTTTCTGCCTGGCTCAACCTGCCCCATTAGACGGGGCAGGTTGAGCCAAATTAAAAAAAAATTATAATGTAATTATATAATTAATTATTTATCATTACACTGATTTATGAAGGTTTTTTATTGATCATAAATTATATGTATCTTATGCACTTTATTTTATTAAATTATATTCATAACATTATTAGATACATGTGTTTTTATAAAAACCGGCTCAACCTGCCCCGCTCTCCCCTATACCGTCCACCAATACTTCTATATAACACATATAACGTCTAATACGGTATTAATAATACCTAACCCTGACCGCCAGGGGAGGAGATTGCCGATCTAAACGACAGACTTATAGGGCTACAACAAGCTAAAGATAATGATAAGGAACAATATGAGACAATGCTCCAACAATTGAGGACCGAGTTTCAAGAAACTAAAGATAATCTTACTTCAGAGAATATGATACTAGGTAACTTCATATAGAAGTATGTGCTAGTATGTGATTGTATGTGTGTGTGCTTGTATCACCTATGACAGGTTGTATGTGTATCGTCATTATTTAGATATATACTAAATAGCTAATTAAAGTTTCGTGGTTCGCAGTTATTTATTATGTTATCCACATATTGTATGTAGATATAAATATGTAATTCCTGCAATTAACATTACATTACAATTTCAAAGCTATTATTATCTTTAAAGAATAATCAAAATAATGTTTAGTTACCATCAACCTTTTCAAATATTTTGCAAATTCAATATATTACATGTAAAATGATTAAATAAATATAGATTTATTTTCAACAAAATAAAATTACTTTTAATTTAATATTAAATATAAGTTCATTACATTTAATATACTGATAAATTTGTATATAACAAAATAATGCATATTAAGATAGCAACAACTTCGGTAGCAGATTTTTCATTTACTTTAAAAATGTAAAACAATATGTTTAGGATGAAATATACTAATATGATAGACGTGTTATTTCCAATATAGATAGCAATTTAAGTGTATTAGTTTACTCATATTAATATTCAGAAATATCAATTTTATGTCTTATTTAATATTTGAAATTCTCTTTAAAGTAGTAGTATTATTCTTAATAATCCAGCTATAGTGTTCCATCTATTATTAATACACCACTAACATTATGCCCACTATTACCCCCTCCACCCACTATTACCCCCTCCACCCACTATTACCCCCTCCACCCACTATTATCCCCTCCACTCACTATTACCCCCTGCACCCACTATTACCCCCTCCACTCACTATTACCCCCTCCACCCACTATTACCCCTTCCACTCACTATTAACCCCTCCACCCACTATTACCCCCTCCACCCACTATTACCCCCTCCACCCACTATTACCCCCTCCACCCACTATTACCCCCTCTACCCACTATTACCCCCTCCACCCATTATTACCCCCTCCACACACTATTACCCCCTCCACCCACTATTACCCCCTCCACCCACTATTACCCCCTGCGCCCCTTCTAAGGTGGTAAACTGTCGGCACTCGAGGAGTTCAAGATACAGAAGGAAGACTACGTACTTCAGATGGCAACACTCAAGGAACAGATCGCTCAACTTCACACTGACCATAAGGATGAGATATACAGACTAGAACGCAAACAAGTCGTTGATAAAGATAGGTAGCATACACTAGCATACTTGTGGTTGAGATAGGTGTTATCAATAGCTGCCGGATGCTGAGCAGATAGATGTGTATTCATAGCTAAGATAATAATACACGTATATCTATAACGAGATTATATAATTTAGATATTGCATCCAATTATAATATTTAACTTATTTATTATAATATACGGGGACTCTTAATCATATAGGCTCTTACTCTTAATCCTACTATAGTAGTTGTCTATAGAGAATTATTATTAAATTATAATTAGTTTAGAATACTTAAGATATATTATTAAAATATGAAAACAATGAATAATATATATTATATTATAACTTTAAGATATATTATTAAAATATGAAAACAATTAATAATATATATTATATTATAACTTTAACAAATCAACACTATTCGATTATTTACTAATAATAAAAAGTGTATTTTAATGTTGTGGTATTTTAATATATATATCTAGAAGTATATTTATAATATATTTACAAAT
>OZ025241.1:192500-272500 GCA_964019155.1 Osedax fenrisi | reverse complement strand
AACAATTACACTCTGAAGCATTTTCATGTACATTCCATCCCATCAACTCACATCCATTCACTTTTATTACAATATATAGGCCCCCACATCATTCCATTCCTAAATTTATTGTAGAACTGAATAATCTATTAAATACCACAAACATGCATACAACAATTCTAGGTGACTTCAATATACCTATATCCAATAATTCACATTACTCCAAACTACTTAACAATACTATAGAATCCCACAACTGTATCCAACATGTCAACAAACCAACACACTCAACTGGAAACATCCTCGACTTAATAATAACCCACGACACGAACACCTCCATCACAGACATTACTGTTAACCGACTCATAACTGACCATCATATAGTCACTTTTTCAATACACTCTCCTAAACACAAACGACAACCTACAACCATACATTACAGACAAATCAAAAGCATAAACACCACTAACTTCATCGACGACCTTAACAAACTACTAAATATTTCCTCTGACCCCACTGACATCACAAATTTCGATATGCTCATTACAAAAACAATGGACAAACATGCACCCCTGATCACCAAAACAATCACTAAACGCAACAACACTAAATGGTTCAGCCCCCAACTTTCCACAACTAAACGCAAGCTGAGAGCTGCAGAAAAAATATGGAGAAGATCTAAAAGTAATGACGACCTGCTTCTTTTTAAACAGCAATCTACAATATATAGACATATGATCATAAGAGCTAAACAAGACTATTATATCGACACGATTAAGGCTGCTGGGAATAATACTAAAAAACTCTTCGAGATATCGTACTCTTTACTCGGCCGTGCTACAACTCGCATTCTCCCAGACATTCCATTACAATCAATGCCTATACATTTCGACACCTACTTCAATAACAAGATAACTAACATAATCAATTCCCTTCCATCTCTAACGCTACCACAGATAACAACCTCCATATATAAATTTAACACATTTAACACCCCAACTTTGACAACTATCGTCTCGCTCCTACAGGCTGTCAAATCTACATGCAAACTTGATCCAATACCAACTCCATTACTGCATATACTATCTACCCGACTTACACCCCACTATAAAACTATAATCGATAGTTCCCTTACATCAGATATCGTTCCTATTTCAATGAAACTGGCACTCGTCACTCCTATCATAAAAAACCCATCACTAGAAAAATCCACTCTTTCCAATTACCGCCCGATATCTAACCTGTCATATATATCTAAAACACTAGAAAGAGTAGTCTGCTCTCAACTCAATACTTACCTATACGCTAAAAATATACTTAATAAATATCAGAGTGCCTATACGATTTATAAAAGCACAGAAACAGCACTAACACACATACTTGACAAAATACGACTCTTCCCTACTCAACATCCCTCAATCATAGTTCTTCTCGACTTATCTGCTGCTTTCGACACAATTGATCATACTATACTGTTACATCGCCTCGAAAGCATTGGACTAAGTGGAGTAGTTCTTGCCTGGTTCACCTCTTACCTCAGTGACCGAACATACTCAATATACATAGAAAAACATAAAACCAAACCCCGCACACTATCACATGGAGTTCCACAAGGATATGTCCTAGGCCCCATCCTCTTTAATATATACATATCTCCCCTATTGGATATATTTGATAACTACCCTGATATTCACTTCCACACCTATGCTGACGACTTACAAATTTACTGCAACTTACCAAACCCATCAACAAACATAGCTACACTAAACAACTGTCTAGAAGATATTCGACGCTGGCTCTCAACCAACTCACTATCACTAAACACCCATAAAACACAAGCAATACTAATCAATACCACAAAAACCATACCAATCGTCCCACTCATTCAGATAAACAACCACGACATAAAATACTCCCCCTGCGTAAAAAATCTCGGAATCACAATTGACCAAACATTGAATTTCACCCAATATACAATTGATTTATCCAAATCTATTAACCGAACACTACACACAATCAGACTAATAAGACCATCTATAACCACAGAACTATCAAAATTACTAGCAACATCCCTCATACTTCCACGACTTGACTACTGTAACTCTATACTTCATAGACTCCCCAAAAACTCACTAATACCACTCAACCGATTACTGAATTCCACTGCACGAACTGTCTACAGAATCCCCAAATACTCCAGGACTCACATAACTCCATACCTAAAATCTCTTCACTGGCTTCCCATCACACAACGTATCCAATACAAAACCTTACTTATATCCCACCAAGTCATTCATCACAATCACCCCGACTACCTAACTGACATACTAATAGAAAATAACACATCTAGAATACAACGTAAAATCAATAAATACAAATTACTTATACATAATCCAAAATACATATCACGCAAACAAGAAACAGCATTCTCAATATCTGCCCCAAAATTATGGAATAACCTCCCTTACAATATAAGAGAAATCACCTCAACCCCACTCTTTAAACGTAAATTAAAAACACACCTGTTCGAAATTGCATATAAATAACCCACGAAAACACGGCCGAAAACTCACACGATGTTGATGGCAGTGTATAAACCATTAGGTTACAAGGTTACTACTACTACTACTACTACTACTACTACTACTACTACTACTACTACTACTACTACTACTACTACTACTATCAATCAATCAATCAATACGATTTATTTATACACTCAAAGTTAGCATGAAAATGCTCTGGCAAGTGTTAAACGAGAGAAACGAAAAAATATAAACATTATAAACAAAAACAATTTAAATTAATCAGCGCATGGCTAGAATATATTTTTTAACATTACGTTTAAAAGCATCATGATTAGAAATCATACGGATACTTAGAGGAAGTTTATTCCAGTTTAACGGAGCAGAATAAACAAAAGCTCCATTTAGAGTACGCGATAGTCGACATCTGTCAGAGGATAGCAAATATCTATCATCGGTAGAACGGAGGGTTCGAGTCGATAATTTAGGTTTTAACATCTCATTGATGTATTGTGGTTTAGCGGTTAATAACGACTTATGTACTATACAAAGTAGTCTGTATAATGTTCTTTGTTTCATAGATAGCATTTTGATGGACTTCATCTTCAACGTTATGCTAGAGTGATCGGTACGTGGTTGTTTAAAAATCAAACGTACAGATGATCGAATGATTCGTGTGAGAGGACGAATTCGGCACTCGGGTAAACCTTGAAGGATAGAGCAGCAGTAGTCAATGGGTGACATTGCTAATGAATTAACAAGTATTCGGCAGAGGTCATTGTTGATATATTTACGACTATTACGTATCATATGTAGCTGGTAATTCGAACGTTGACATATTTTGTTGATTTGCTTCTTAAAGGTTAAGTCATCATCTATTGTAAAACCAAGATATCGTATAGAACTACTTGGTTCTACTATAATACCATTCACAGATATCACCGGGAAATCGTAGTATGTTTCCGGAATGTTGATTAGCTCAGATTTAGAAGCGTTAAGCAGCAGCATATTATTAAATAGCCATGCACGTATTTCGGTAGCACATAGTGAGAGATCATTTCTGTTGGAAGTAGAATGACGAGACAGAGATGTGTATAAAAGTATATCATCGGCGTAAAGATGATAATGAATTGATGGGTAGGATTTAATTATATTAGTGAGAGGCGCAATATAAATTAAGAATAGAAGTGGGCCTAGAACTGAGCCTTGGGGAACACCCGTAGTTATAAGTTTAGTTATAGAGATGGAAGAGCCGGTTTTCACAGCAAAGGTACGATATTTAAAGAATGATATTAGCCAAGAAAGTGCTATGTCATCAACACCTATGTCACGTAATCTATTAGTTAGAATGTCATGGTCAAGGGTATCAAACGCTGCTGATAGATCTAATAACAAAAGTTGAATAGGAGATTCAGTGTCAAGTGAGTTAAGTATATTGCTGATGACATGATTTAAACACGTTTCAGTGCTATGGTTAGGTCTATAGGCACTTTGAAAAGGGTCAATGATATTATTAATTTCAAGATAGTATATTAATTTCTTAAAAACTACCTTTTCTAGAATTTTAGATATAGTAGAGAGTTGAGAAATTGGACGGTAGTTACATAGAGAGTTTTTATCAAGATTATTTTTCTTGAGAATAGGTGATATTAGTGCATGTTTAAAGTCAATTGGGACAGTGCCATAACTTAAAGAATTTTTAAATATAGTAGTAAGATATATAGAAAGTGCGGGTGCAATTTTTTTCATAAGAGATAGTGGAATGGAGTCAAGGGGAGAGGAAGATTTAGATGATAGAATGAGTAATTCAATATATTCAGTAGATGGTGGAGTAAAGGAAGATAATAAAAAGGAAATAGATGGTGGTGTATAAGGTAAAGTGGGTAGTGCAATACAAATAAGATTGTAAATAGTCTGTCTGATTATTTCAATCTTATTTGTGAAAAAAGAAGAAAATTGATTGCATAGATCAGAAGAAATAATATCAGGAAGAATTTTCTCTTTAGTTTTTCCCATAAGGCTGTCGCTCACATTATACAGTAACTTAGCTATATTTCCACAGTTTACTATTTTATTGTGGTAATATGATATTTTGGCCATTTTAATAGATTCTTTGAAGGTAGTTGAGGCTTCAATTAGTGCAATTTTATTGTTTTCCGTTTGGTTTTTGGAAAAACATCTCTCGGCTTTACGCAAGTGTTTTTTGGCTCTTATGTTTTCGGAATTAAACCAATGGTTATTATTAGTGTCAATAATATGTTTAGTTTTTTGTGGCGAATGTGTACTTAACAGGTGGGATAGGCAGTTATTTAGATTTAGCATAGTGATGTCATTTCGATCATTGAGAATAAGTACATGAAGGTCACTAAGAAAGTTAGTAATCGAGATGTTAGATATATTACGATAATAAATTGTTTTCTTAATGGGTTTAGTAGGCATTGGGTAGTTTACTGTAAAATACACCGCATAGTGATCAGATAATAGATGTTTAGTATCCAAAATAGAAATTATTAATGACGAGTTAATACAAGAGAAAACGAGATCAAGTGTATTTCCTGAAATATGCGTGAAAGAATTGACATGTTGTTGAAGTGAATGAGATTGCATAAGTGATATAAAGTCTATAGAGAGTTTATTTTGTTTGTTTATAGGGATGTTAAAATCACCAAGAAATATTGTATTAGTTAAGGAAGGGAGTGATGAGATAAACTCATTAAGATTATCTAGAAATGTCTGATAGGTAGATGATGGTGGTCGATAAACAAGAAATAATGTAATAGTTAAGCCTCCAGAAATAAGTAATGAGACTAGTATTGTATCACAGTCAATAATATGTACAGGGTTGGAAGATATAAGTTTAATCGTATTTTTAAATAAAATCCCGACACCGCCTCCTATACGATTAATACGAGGTGTATGAATAAGTTGATAGTTTTTTGGTATAATAGAAAGTGTAGGGGTGTCAACTGTTAACCAAGTTTCAGTTAGAGCTATAATATCAGTATCAAGGTCAGAAATATTATCAGAAAGAATGAGATTGATTACTACTACTACTACTACTACTACTACTACTACTACTACTACTACTACTACTACTACTACTACTACTACTACTACTACTACTACTACTACTAATACTACTACTACTACTACTACTACTACTACTACTACTACTACTACTACTACTACTACTACTACTACTACTACTACTACTACTACTACTACTACTACTACTACTACTACTACTACTACTACTACTACTACTACTACTACTACTACTACTACTACTACTACCACTACAACTACTACTACTACTACTACTACTACTACTACTACTACTACTACTACTACTACTACTACTACTACTACTACTACTACTACTACTACTACTACTACTTCTACTACTACTACTACTACTACTACTACTACTACTACTACTACTACTACAATAGGTGTCTAACAAACAAATGGCTGAGACAACAAAAAGAACAATAAGAGAAAATGTATCAATAAATGCTCAGCTTGCAAAGATGTCAGATAAAACAATAGAATTAGTTGAACAGAATGACGAACACAAAGGAAAGGTTATTTATAAACAATATATTACTATATAGCAGATAATAAATATCATAATTTAATCATAATAAAAATAAATATAAGTGTATACCTAAAATGATAGGAAAAGCATCTTAAACAGCACATAGAAATGTTGGAATTCAACGAAAAACAGCTAGCGAAGAAAAATCTAAGTAATCAGAAGGTTGGGTGTGAACATGATGTATGTAGTGTGAACATTATGTCTATAGTGTGAATATGGTGTGTATAGTATGAACATGTGTATTTATGTATCATTGAATCATTATTATATACTCTATTTTATAGATGGCATAGGCCTATCTTTAATATTACTTAGTTTAGGTTAGCATTATTGAATCGTTTTAAAGATAAGATTGAAAATATTTAATCCAATAATTTAGAAGAATAAAAACAAAAACATTCCTAATTTAAATAACCTAATAATGTTCCATTGCATCTGTATCATAAAACATCATCATGGCGATGTGTATATCTTATCTCCCCTATGACTTATATCTTATCTTCCCTATGACCTATATCTTCCCTATGACCTATATCTTACCTATGACATATATATTATCTTCCCTAGTTTCCCCCCACTGGGTTTCCCCAAACTGAAACTATATGTCTGAGAATGCGTACAACTATAATTGTAAACATTAATATAACAGTATGGCAATAGTCATATATTTCTAGAAGTACTGCAATACCATGGTATATTATAGCAAGAGTTCAATATTCAGATAATTAAGATGATGGTTGAGAAATCCAAGTCTAATGAATTATTATTGAATGAATTTGAGAAAAGACAGGAGGAATTTCAGGACATTCTAACAGAGATGCAAGTTTACAGAGAAGAGCTCGACTCTGCCAGGTTATAATGAAACCACTCTAGTTAGCAGAGTTTATTAAGTTGAAAGTAATAGGCAAACCTACATGCATATATTAACTCTAGATGAGATTATCTCAAGACACCCAGTATATACTATACTTCACAGTTACGCTAAACACTCGGCTCTAGTAACATACATCACATATTGCATAACGTTTATTATATACCGCTCCCCCTATGCCCCACTAAATGTCCTATGTCCTGTCCATAAGCTCCTCCCCTTTATAATCCCGCCCCCTTTATAACCCCGCCCCCTTTAGAGTGAACATCGACTCACTAATCGATGAGAAGAGAACGTATCACGGCAAGATGAAGACACTGCAGAAAGTGAACGCCATCGAGAGGAACATAACCTTGAAACTTAGGAAGATACTGTTGGATGCTGCCTCTACTATTAAAGCCACCTTGAGAGTTAGAGAGAGAAACTTAAACACTGTATAATTGTAACATTCTTATAGTGTGAAATTCAATAATACTGATCAATAGTGTAGACAAAGTAGATATTGTATACTTTGGTTTTAATGAAATAGCTTGTTCCAGAGATCGCAACAGAGTTTCAGCTCATTCCAAGTTTTACAATGAAAGTGTCAATATTAATCAAGCAATTTACTGTATTTCATTTATTATTTGTATACATGTATACATGTAAATGATACACTACTGTACATGTATTGTTAGTAAGGTGATCGCTGGGTAGGCTACTATTCTACTATTCTCTATGATACAATGATACAATGACCTCCTTAATAACGTTATTTAGTCTCGATTTCAGCTGGTCACTTGGAGATTGTGATATTCTATTTTACTTAATCATAATATATATATATATATATATATATATGTTATTCGCCAATAAAACCATTATAATTATGCTATTGATATATTATATTAATATATCTATATATTATATAAATATATCTATATATTATATAGATATATTAATATAATATATCAATAGCATAATTATAATGGTTTTGTTGGCGAATAACATATATATATATATATATGTAATATTTGCAAGTTTATTAGATATATATATTTATATATATATATATATATATATATATATATAAATTAAATGTTGGAGATTAAATAGTTTTTATTAATATTTGTAACTGTTAGATAAGTTATATTATTATATGAATTATTATAAATAATATTAGATTAACTATTATTATTTCATTTATTTATAAATATCTTATAATACAGATATTAACATACTTTAAAACTGTAATATTAATAACTATTATATTTGATAATACTTATTATAAATCACAATATTCAAATGATGTCACTTAATATAAGTTGTAGATCATCAATATTGAATGTTAAGATACATACTAATGAGATGTTAAAGTAATAGAGCCATGATTGACAGGTTCAGAATCCAGAAGATGTTCCGGAAACATCCTTTGATATTATTGAGAAAAGAGATTCCATGTTGGATAAACTTCTTTGTTTGCTTAACTGTGCTGCTTTGACAAGCGGTTAGTATTAACATTAGTAATTCCATAATCAATCTATTTATATAAAATATAGTATTATTATATATAATATACTATAGTAATTATTAATATAATTATTATCTAATTTATGTAGGATTTTAGGCGTGAAATTCATATTTTTATTATTAAATATGCATATCAATATGATGAAATACATAAAATAAAAAATATAAATATCAAGATATATTTACTAAATACTATGTATTTACTATACTCCCTAATATAGCCTATATTATATAGGTAACCTAATTATATAAAATTAAAAAAAAATTATACTTATTTATTATTCTTGATATACTAAATATATAAAAATAATAATATCAGAATTTAGGTAGGACCATGAAGAAAAATGAAGAAAAATGTTACATATATATATATATATATATATATATATTCATATAAATGATGTAATAAATATAATACATTTTAGATGGGCCAATGTATGAAGACATTCTTTCTAATCAACCACTCCCGAAGATTACATCAGAGTTAGAAATATAAATGTAATACGTAACAATATCATTATTACATCACTCTCTACCCAGCTAACAGTAAGATCAGCATAATAGTAGCATAACAGCATATGCTACAGCCTCAAATGTTTACATTGTGCTATTATGCTGCTATTATGCTGCTATTAATGTGTCATGCTATTATGCTGCTGTTATGCTACTATTAATTTGTCATGCTATTATGCTGCTGTTATGCTGTTATTATGCTGCCATTATGCTAATATTATGTTGCTATTAATTTTAAAAGTATATTATGCTGCTATTATGCTGCTATTATTATAATAGCAGCATAATATACTTTTAAAATGAATAGCAGCATAATATTAGCATAATGGCAGCATAATAGCAGCATAACAGCGGCATAATATTATGACAAATTAATAGCAGCATAATAGACATTTAATAGAAGCATAATAGCACAATGTAAACATTGGAGGCTCTAGCATATGCTGTTATGCTGCTATTATGCTGCTCTTACTGTTTGCTGGGTACCTTCAACAGTACCATATTACATCACTCTCTACATTCAACTATTTCACTCCCCTCTCACCCCTTACCTTTCTTAGTGATATCCCGCTAGATTTGAAGAACACGAAGTCTCTTGCTCACTACCAACTCGGTGATTTAGGCCTCATACCGAAACCTTTCCGGTCACTACACAATTACTCGGTCACTCGCAAGGTAGGTCTGCTAATCTCGTATGGGTGTTATAGGGTGAAGTAGGGTGAGATAGGATGAAGTAGGGTGTTATAGGGTGAAGTAGAGTGAGATAGGATTTTATAGGGTGGTATATTTAGTTGTTATTCTATAGAATAGTCTATAGACTAGTTGATGTAGGTATTGTAATGGCACACAGGGTGTGTGTTGTATAACATGTGTATGTGGTTATATGCTGATATGTGATGATTTACTCATTATTATAGGATATTCGTGTATATCATATGTTAACATTAGTTTTATATGTTATTATCGGGTGTACACCTAGTAATAATAAGTGCATACTAGTTATATATATATATGATATGATGTGATATTGAAATTAAGTCTCTTTCCATTATTATAGATGTATTACCTGCCTCTCCATCAATATATCCCATTCTCACCATTAACTATAGCCTCATCTCTATTATATAGGTCTCACTTACATGCAGTTCAGATATATTGACCAGCTGTCAGTGACCTCTCTCTATAGAGAATGGCCTAGGCTTTATATGTATGTTATCATCACAACTCTTTGTTATAATAGAAATAATACATGACTAAAGTAATGCATACAGGTATTACATGACACCATACATAACACATGAATAATTCACATGATTATACAATAGATTAGATTATCAGCATAAATACATACCCCTATATGGTAGACGTGAAACTTCCTTTTTAGGAGGTATTGATATTTGGCTGCATCAATATGTCAATAACTTAAATTTTGCAGGTTCAATAATACACTTATTAGGGTATATAAGTTATATAATATAACCTACATATTACTATCTTCATAATGTTATTTAATAAATACTTTGTTGATTGATTGATAATTTATTTAAGCAAATACATAGCCGAAAATATAATCGAAAGTATAAAGTAAAATATTTGCTAACGATAACATACGTTATAGAAATAAACAAAGAATAATACGAAATTAAAAAATTAAAGAAATTAAAACGTTTTACAGTTACCGTAAAAATAAACGAAAAACAATCGAAAGTAGAAATAAATCATATAGTAAAAATAAACGAAAAATGATCAAAATAGAAATAAAAGATAGCGTAAAAATAATCGAAAATAGAAATAAAATGTTATATTTTTGTTGTGGGATTTTAAGATTATTTTAATTTTTAATAAAATGTGAATTTCAAATGTAATTTAATTTATTTATAAGATTATAATTTTATGATATTTTAAAATAAATAAAATTGTCATATATCCACTTTAGTTCAATAATTATAAAATGGTGGAGTCTTTTTAAACGTGGTTTATATGTAAGTTCAGATTAACAACATTATTCGAATAAAGTCTATTTAAATATTTAAATTTTAATATGTTCGGCCATATCATGAATTTGTGAATCTTTTTTTTTAATTCAGTATACATAAGATTTATATTTCAAATGTTATCTTAGCATATATTAAACTATTTATTAAACTAATTTTAAGAAAGTTAGATATATTAATTGTATCTTATTTTGTTTAAACATTTTATTTTTTAACATTGTACTTGCAATATCAAATACAAAGTGACCTACTTTACAATATTGTGAATACAGTAATACCAAAGCCCTTTTGTATTATAAGGGCTTTGGTAATAATATCCACTACTCTTATGCACCCTGTAATATCAATAACCTTGGGGTTATAGGAGGTCTTGGTATTACAGAGATATAATTAACTTTTACCTTCACTTGTAGGACAGTCTTAATTCTCTAAAGAAGATAATGACCAAGTCTATTGGAATACAAACTAACAGCACCCAAAAGGTTGAAACTGTTCATACCCTGAACAATTATTACATAATATTATATAACATATGTTTTAATTTTATATAATATCATGAATAGATATCTATTATATATTTCATATTATTCATATAATTAATGGGATACCATTCAAGATAGTACTTTAATATAAATTATAATCGAATAATCAATATTGTTATACTAATTAATTTGAAATATTTCATATTTTTATGAAATATTTCATATTTCTAAATAAACTCCAAAGTTATTGAATTCTGAATAAACTCCAAAGTTACTGAATTCTGAATATACTGATACTAATATTGTTTGGTGTTTACAATGTAAACTTTACATGCATACACAGTTATAATGTACTGTACTATACTATAGTATACATATATTCTAGTATACTAATAATACTATATATATATGTGAATATATATATTATAATATTATTCATAAAAATAAGTCATTGATATCATGTATATTTGTAAATTTGTATTATAATAATATATATATATATAAATAATTAACAACATACATATTTTCATTAAGATAAAAGTTATAGCCTGAAGGTAATTTATTAATTTTAATTAATTAATTTCTATATCTATAATTCTTTCTTCGGCTATTACATTATAAACAATTACATCTTTTATTTCACTAACCAATTAATATATATTTACATAATGAATCATATTTATATTTCTATGTAATATTAACAAACTAATATTAATAATATTATAAAATATTAATATTATTAATAATAATAATACTAATAAGCCAACTCAATACTTTAATAATAACATTTGTAAAACTTCTCTTGTATGAGATCAAGGATTCTAAAAGTAACTCTACAATGATTTCAGGCAATATTCTATGCGGATCAACTGTTGGACACATTTCCTAATGCTTCGAAACTGCTCCAGAAAATAGACAAGAGAGAACGACAAATTCTGAGGAAGATTACAGCTTGATATTACTTACATCTCTATTGCAGATGTCAACCAATCGTATATATATATAATATATAATAATTTTATATCACATGCTTGTATTATACATTTTGATATTTAGTATTCAGTTTTTGTATTGAATTCTAGTAAATATGCGATAATAGATAATATGAGATAGTGTGATCATTTATAAATAAATTTATAATTAAATAATTTAATATGACATCATATACATATACATATAATCAATATTATATTTTAATTTCATATACATTATATAATTAGTATTATTTATTGACATTATTATATTAACATAATTAACATCATTAATATCATTAACATCATTAATATCATTAATATCATTAATATCATTAATATCATTAATATCATTAATATATCACCCTGATTGAATATAATAATTAATAACATATTATAAATATAATAATAATCCATCAATGAATTTAAATAAAATATTTTAAAATAAAATTATATTGTTTACTATTATTTATTAATATTTGTCCCAATGTAAAAAAAGATAATATATATATACGACATAGGTTAATTATATAAACACTTTCTATTATGTATAGTTTTACTAATATACTTCTTAGTATCATTAAATATACTTATTTAGTATAACGTAGACTATATTATAATGTATACCCGGATACCATTTGTATATTGAACTTTATATGATGTAACTATAATACATGCAATATTATTACTAATATTATGAACCTAGTATTAACACCTAAATCTGATAATAATAATAATAATAAACACAAATAAAAATAATAATGATGATAAAAGTACGGAATAATATAAATACGTGTTAAAATAAATTTTAATCCAAATTTAAAATAAAAATATCCAAATAAATTTAATAAAAACTTTAATATAAATTTTAAAAGTAGAAATGTATCCAAATTAGAATAATGGACAATTAATTTATTGATTTCAATTTTCAATTTGTATATATATGTATATGTATACATCCTATAAAATAATATTTTTAAATATTTTATAATTATCTTTACATATTTTTTAATTTATTAGGAAGTATTATATGACAAATAAAAAAAATAGATAACAATTAAAATAATATGATATTGTATGAAATATTGTTATATAGTTATGCATGTGTATATAGTTATGCATGAATGATATGCTATATGTTCTATACCTGTAACTAAATTATAATTCTATATTCTGTACTTTATATATATTTAATACTGTAAACCATGATAGTCTTATATATGTCTACTACTTTTATGAATAACAGGATTGCACCTGATTGAATAACGTATACGAAAGATAGATAATGTGTGATTTATGGAAACTAACAATAAAAGTAATCTTCACCATTAATGATATTAATGATATTCATGTATAAATAGTAATTATATAAGTATATAAGCTATCAATAAAAGACAGCATGACTATATTAAATATGGCTAATAAACTATTATCTCGGCTTTCACATATAACATTTCTAGAAATAATTATTAATTTCTCAAAAATAAATTCCTACAAATTGTATGGTTAATACATAATGTATTTTCCATAACACATGTATTGTAATAAACATATTCATGTCATGATTATCTTAATTGTTTTTTATAATGGAATACATTATATTAATTAAATTTGTTTGATTCGAAAAAATTATAAAGATAATATTTAATAAAAATGACTAAATTATTACTTTATTATTCAAAGAAAATAAATTCTATCGGACTTATGCGCAAGACAATTATGTTTATACATTAGATTTTAAATAAAACATTTAGACAAATTGAATCTTTTCTATATTTGTAACCATTTAAACTGACAGAAAAAAAGGTTAGGGGAAAGTCTCCGATTACCGACCAGGGGTCGGCGATACCTGACCGATTATTTCTATATTTTGTTATATCTCTTATAGTTACTGAGATACGAGAGAGGGTCGGTAATCGGAGACTTTCCTCTAATTACCAAAATATCCGATTTTATATTAACTTTTTTTTTAAATTAAATTAAAATTCTTTTTTAATACTGCCTGTTTGTCTCAGGTGACCCTTAAATTGTCAGACACACATCAGTAGTAGGGATATTAGCTTTGAAGGGACATTAGAGTCATATGATTATCAGTGAAAACTTCATCTAAGTTCCTGGATGTGATGAAAGGACTCCACCAAAATAAAATAACAAAAATATATATTTATATATATATATATATATATATATATTGGTCTTATATATGAGCCTTGATAAACTTTTGATGAACTTTTCATTTTATTGAAACACATTTGAGACTAAAAATAATGGTATAGATAATAATTCTATGAAATATTAAGAATTAAAAGGATATTATTTTTAGGTATTTAATAATATATTTAAATTAGGATATAACTTAATATTACTATTGATAAATTTTAGTAGGATTAATTAATAATGTCAGGTTATGTATATTTAATTAACAGAACAACCTCATTATAATTTATAATATATATTTTAAATATAAATATATGTTGTTCCTATACGAAATCACAGTACCCAGCAAACAATTTATCGACGCTTTTGAGAATTTATGGGCGCTTTTTGGACGCTTTTGGACGCTTTGATTCCGAATCGATATATTCGTCGCTTTTTGGGCGCTTTGGTTCCGAATCATATAGATTCGTCGCTTTTTCGTCGCTTTTGGGTGCTTCAGTTCCGAATCATATTTAGTAATATTTAGGAACTTATAGTTCTCATTATCACCTGAATGGTCTTTGGGCTGGCTAAATTTTCCAAAATACGTCGAAACATTTACTTTTTGTCATGTAAAATATTTCGGGACTCTTTTTTGAAATATTTTTGAAATATTTTTGATGAAATTTTTGGACATTTTTTTGAAATATTTGTATATTTTAAAAAAAATATTTTTCGACATTTTAAAATTATTTTTCGACATATTTTAAAAATATATTTTGAAATATTTAAAAATATATTTTATAATATTTTAAAATATATTTTGTATTTTTTTAAATATTTTTTATATTTTACAACTAACTTTTTGAAATATTAAAAAAAAACAATATTTTTTGAAATTTTTATATTTAAAAAAATATTTAATTAACAAATATTAACAAATATTTGTCCACATTTAAAAAAATATTTTTCGACATATTTTTAAAATATATTTTGTAATATATTTTTTATTTTTTTTAATAATTGCATTTAATTTTTGAAATATTAAAAAAAAAATGCAGAATAAAGAATAGCTATAATTAATAAATAATAGATAGACAATCAATCAAAAACCGAGCAAAGCCTGGTCGGGTACAGACCGTACCGTACGGCTAGTATACTATAGTGATATGAGAAGATTATGGTCAATTGTATCAAATGCTGCGCTAAGATTAAGTAGAACAAGAATTGTTCCATATGTATTATTAAGGTCACATAAGATATTAGTTGTTACCCTAGTTATTGCTGTTTCAGTAGATTTGTTCAGTACATAAGCACTTTGGAAAGTATAAAGTATATTATTAGTAGTCAGGAAAGAAGAGAGTTGTTTTGAAACGACTATTTCTAAGTTTTTAGAAAGTATTGAGAGATTGGAAATATGTCTATAGTTATTAAAGGATGAGGGGTCAAGAGAAGGTTTTTTAATGATAAGAGTGATAAGAGAATGTTTGAAAATATGGTGGACAGTACCAAAAGTAAGTAATTCATGAATGATATGAGATATATGTGATATTATATGAGGAGCTAGCCTATATCATTTAGTAATTTTAAAGGAATTGGATCAAGAGAAGAAGAGCTGCGAGAATTTTTAAGTAGACAAATTAGTTAATCATTAGAAGGTAGAAAAAAGGAAGTTAGTGTATTAGTTGTAGAGAACAGTAGATATATAGACAAAGGTTTGGGTTATGACGAAATAATATTGGTGATTTTATCATTGAAAAATGAATCAAATAAATTATGTAATTCATCATTAGTAAAGTCAGGGTATGGCGATTTTGGTCTTCTACCAAGTATGCTATTTGTTAACTTAAAAAGTGACTTGCTATTATGTTACATAGAAATAAACTTGTCATGCATAAACATAGATTTAGTGTTAATGAGATCGATAGAATGTTTATTTATCAAATTTGTATATATGGTTAGTGATGATGAAGATTTTTCTTTTGTCCATTTAGATTCAATCATGCGTAGACATCGTTTTTGACGTGTAATATCAATAGTGTACCATGATGTATTATGGCGTAAAATAGTAGTTTTATTAAGTACAGGAGCATGGATGTCAAGTGTGTAGAGTAGTGAATTATGATTAAGCATTATGTGTAGGCAACATATTTAAGTCGGTTAATAACTGAGCTATTGATATATGATTTAGATGGCGAGTAGAGCGAAAAATTGTAGGACGTTTAGGCTTATTAACTGATATTTGAAATAGTAGGGCGAAATTACCAGAGAAAAGAGGTTCAGGTCTTATCGAATGAACTAAACATGACTCAATAATGAGATCAAGTGTATTTCATAATTCATGGGTGGGAAAGTTGACAAGTTGCGAATAATTTGAAGAGTTGAGTATATTGGTAAGTCTTGTGGAATATTGAGAGAGTAAGTTAGTAGGGATATTAAAGTATCCTAAAATAATGTTTGAATTATAGGGATGTGTGATGAAATTATTAAATTCATCGAGAAATGGGGGGGGGGTGGGATAGCTAGGTGAACGATAAAAGACATAAATATTAAAGGTGCGTGAACGTGGTGAGCTTACCGAACAAGAAAAATCTTCACAATAAGCATGTCTGTGGTCAATTAGTGGTGAAATATGTAGAGATGACTTGTATAAAATGCCAAGTCCACCTCCCTGCGTACCTATTGATAGCGTTAATGAGAGAAATGGTATGGATCTCAATTTAGGGAAGACAGTAATGGGTAATCTTTATGGAATAGCCAAGTCTCTGTGATTATTAATATATCAATGTTAAAGTCAATAAGAAATTCTATAATCATAGGAATATTGTTACGTATAGAGCGTGAGTTAACAAGTGCAGCACGGATGTGTGTAATAAGTGAGCCTGTATGGTACGTAGAGTCTGTTTCTAGTCAGTTGTTTTTTTTTGTTTTTCCTCGTTGTAGGAATCCAGTGATTTTCTCCATCTTGAATGTTCTTCATCATTTGGTTTATACGGGTCACATTTTCAATCAATATACATACTGAATGAATTTTCGCGGTGTATAAGTGGACGAAGTTCGTAAGTATTTGTTGATTTATTAAAGACACATTTCAACTCGGTTAGTGAGGACTTGTGTGCATGAAAATAAATTCTACCGGTTTTTATTGTGGCATGTTCTAAATAAGGGGGGAAATACAGATTTTTGAAGGAAGAGTTAATAAGAGTGACTAACGAGAATTAAGAAGACTATCAGATATACACGGTGAATATCGGCTAAGATTTACATAATGCGACCTGAAAGAGTAACTTGTAATGAAATTTGAGTCTAGACTTAGAGCTAGAAATAGAGATTTTAAATATGAGATATGTCGATCAGTGGTTTAAATGTGTTCTATAACTAGGGGAAATGTGGATAGTAGTGACAGGTGTATAGTAATGACACCCTACGTATCTCAAAAACTACAAGTCCAATTAAATTTATTTATATACGAAAGTTGTGGGTATTCACAAGCTTTATTGACATAAGTATTTTTGATTTCCTTAATTTTCAATATAAATAAATTAAATCAATTAATCGATTTTGTGAATATATTCTTAAAAAATTACGTAATAAGTTTTTATAAAAGTATTTTTATTTATAATTCCTTGATATTTAATGGAAAATAGAAAATTAAAGTCTTATACTAAAGATGAATTTAATATCTACAAGAAAATATAATTCATATTAATTTATGATTATTGGAAATATTTCTACGATCAATTATGATCAACATGTCACGACTACCATCGGGGTGTTATTACTACCCGCATTGGAGTATAGTAATGACACCCTCGACGAGGGTCCCTCTTTATATCAATTTTTAATGATTATATTAAAAAATGTTAATAGCAATTATTTAGATAATATTAATTTATATACAATATAAAAAAACGTTATATAGAGGATCAATAGTTTAAGAGTTATTGCAATTTATTCAAAACTGTCACTACTATCCACCTTTCCCCTAGGTGAAAGTCTCCGATCACCGATCCCTAAATGATTATTTGTAATAACTTATTCAATATTAAATATATTTATTTGAAATTTTGTAAATACGGTAATATTATGGCAATGAATAATGTGATTATTCTAAATTTTTGATATAATTATATTTACAAGAATAAACAAGGGGGTCGGTAATCGGATACTTGTTCCTAATACCGACCCCCTTATCCTATTACCGACCCCCTAAAATAATCGTGGTATAAATAATTTTAGTATTATAATATCCAATCAACATAGTAGATATTCATTAATATAATTAATTATAACATGCACGCAATTATTTTTTATAGCATTTATATTTTAATAGTAATATTAAATTTAAATTTAAACTTTATAGTAATTATATTAAAATAGTGTATATTATTATTTAATATTTAGTTATTAATCAGTATGTATATAATCGAATGGAATCATAAATCCTTAAGCTATATCAATGATAAACAAACAACTTATGACATATTTTAAAGTAAAAATACTGATCTATTTTGATTGGATATTATAAATCACATGGAGTCGGTATTAGGGTAATTTAGGGGGTCGGTATTAGGAAAATCATATGGGTTGCTATAATTAAGATATTTTGGTTAATAGTTATTTAAATTAAATTATTTGTATAATAGTTATACAAATTGTATCGATCTACAATAGTATGCGTAGTATTAAGTTTTCTTTTAATTAATTATTTATAATGATTAAAAAAAAGTTATTATTCAAATATTTTAAAAGTAAAAACATAATATTACATTTTATCAAATACAAATTATAGGATTGAATATTTTGTAAAACAATATACTTATTCATATTTATCATTAAATTGCTAACAGTTCATGTATATATAATTTTTTTGATATATCTTATAGTTACTGAGATACGAGAGGGGTCGGTATTTGGAGGGGGTCGAAATCGAGACTTTCCCCTATAGATGGATTTATATTTAATATGTTGGATGACTGAGATGTGTATGGAATAGGATTTAATGGTGAATAGGTATGTAGCCTATGTCACAGATTTGACAATATCTGCAAAAGATGTAGAGGTAGTAAAGTTGATGGTATCAGGTAACTTAGTAATATCATTAGATATAGAGTTAAGAAGTAAGGAATCACCGGGTTGCTTATCCCTGATCAAATTTGTACATTTGTTTGAAAACGTGGTTAATTGATCTTTCAAAGAGTCTGTTTGACTTTTAATCAATGAGTATATATTATCAATTGACTTAGATTCGATACTAATGCGTTTAGTATTAATACTATAAATACCCTATGTACGAACACACACACATACACACAGTCACACACACTCTCACACACACACACACACACACACACACAAACACACTCACACGAATACACTCCCAATGTCGTCATCATATTTCAATATAAACATAGATTTTTCTAAGGATGCTTCGCAAAATCTGTGGTATGTATAATATATATTATAAGGATAATAATATATATTATATATACCTACCATTTCATTAGTAATTTATTTTGTAATTATATATTTTTTAATTGTATTTTATTATTTAATTTTATTCTATAATAATAGTTTTATATTTGTTATATGTTATTCGTGAGCTATCAAGTTTATATTAATGTATGTCAATGAACCTAATACAAATAAATCAATCAATATATTCATGAATGCATAACACTATACACAATAATACCTGCAATAGTATATAGAATCACGTATTAGCCGGTATACCTGTGTCTATAGACATAACCAATAATCATTATAGGGTACTTCATAGTATGAACATGTATAACACCCACGTATAAAACCCATGTATAATACCCGACGGGTGTAGTGGGTGTGTAGTATGAGTGACGTCATAATTTAAATCTCTGTTATCGAGAATGACGCACGCAAATTCGTCACGCACGATTGAACACAACTCGTGAGTCATACTTCACGATAGATCAATACAAAATAGCATTCATTCACCTGGTCATCTCCGTTTAGTACAATATAGGCAGTCTATACCCACACACACACGTAATATTTAGTGTAGCTTATAGTACACCTCTAGATATACTTGCGTAGCGAATAATAGTATATATAATATCAGATTAATGTATTCTACAACTTCGATCTATATATGAATCATCAGATTACGTAATATTTGAAGATATGTAATCTGAGGTAGAAGTTCAATGACCTTACAAGGATATAGGTTAGTGTGTATGATTGTTGCTATTGTTTTAGTGAGAACATTATGTATTGTAAGAGTAACGCTATATACTATAGTATACATTGTACATATAGTATACTATAGTATACTATAGTATATCTATAGGATATTACAATAATAATATAAATAGCATTGTAACTTCGTTATGTAGGATTACATCATTTCTTACTATAGTATACTATAGTATATTATAGTATACTATAGTAATACCAACGCCTTGGTAATACCAAAGGGCTTTGGTAATACAGTTAACTGTATTCGTTACATTATCAATGAGTCGAATTCAATTTGCATATTTAAATTTGGAAAAATATATTTAATTAACACACATCTATATATATATATATATATATATATATATATATATATATATATATATGTATATATATATATATTGATTTACGTGTTTGTATTTGATCTTTGTTCATATAAATGAGGACTTTTCCTTTTTTATACACATTATAATCTTTTTTATTAATTAATTATTTTATCTTTACCTTTCCATATAATCAAATATATATATATATATTTAAATGACAATATGGAGGGTATGTAATCTACATGTAATCTTGACAAAGTTTAAACGTAATGTATTACATCATCCAATATTGTAATGAAGTAATACGTTACATTATTATTAAACTATGACCCACTTATAGAGAGGGGTGTAAGTTCCCCTCCCTGAAATCCTCCATCACTTGCATGTTCATTACGTAACACAGGGCTAGGGGAGTACCCGATGTTGAGTTTACCCCTGGCGGCGTTTCCCTGACCTCTAGAGAAGGGTCATTCCCATTACGCGGCAGACATCTCACAGACGATCAGTTAGTACGCGTGTGTATTGACAGTGTACGCGTGTGTATTGTGATCAATATTTACATTTCTATATACATGTGAAATATACAAATGTAAACATAAGACATTTGTGATGTATTATATGAAAGACATATATATATATATATATATATATATATATATATATATATGTGTTAATACACATAAGTTAACTATATATATATATAATAATAAAATAGTGATCACTAAGGGGTTCACACATTATTCTTAATCATATATATATATATATATATATATATATTATATAATATATATATATATATATATATATATATATATATATATTCAGTAAATTACAGTTACTAGTACTAGTTCTAGACATAATGAAGAAGGATCCTTCATATCGATATGTTGATTATATTTCTAATTAAGGAACACCTGATTGTAATTTTGTAACTTAGATTTAAATACATTAAGTAATTTACCCCTATCTTTCTAGTTATAACCCCCTATTATAACACCCATGATATAAACCCTTACCATGATGTGTACATTTTAAACAGATATAAATCATACATGTATTCACACCAACTACAGCATACAACCTAACTTACTACCCTACCAAACCGGGTTTTGCTATTACCCTATAACCAGCTTATACAGCTTGTATACATATTCACGTATGCGCCCTTGTATATAGTGTGTACTTATGTGTGAGGGTATGTGTGTACGTGTGTTTGTGTGTGTGCGAACATTGCATTTATGAATTTATCTACTTTATATACGTATATGTTATGTACATTATATACGTATATATATATATATATATATATATATATATATATATTATATGGGCGTTAACTGTTTGTATAGGCACACATTCACTAGTACTGCACTATATACATATACTGCCACAATAATGCCTTTAGAAATACACAACGCATGCGTCGGATACATACCGGTTGTTTATAAGTAGGTTTCAATCCATCACACAATTGATGAAATAACCCAGGTTTCAATCCATCACACAATTGATGAAATAACCCAGGTTGAATATTTATACTTGTAACCGTATCATAATATGTATCTTAAGTTATGTATCGATCAATTGATCAATTATATTATAGCTAAAGAGTAAGTAATTAATTAATAATATTTTTAAGATATTAATACATTAATACATATATATATATACATATACATTTTATTATATGTGTATATGCATATGAGGATATCTATAGGACACGTTATAACGTATATATATATATATATATATATATATATATATATATATATATATATAATAACGTATATATATAATAGAATGTTTTTTTTAAATAAAAATAACTGATCTAACAATAAATATGACTACAAGAACAAACAAAGATTGCAAACTAGCCAGGCTTGTCTAATAGTTCATTTCATTAATCATCTCGATAATTCAATACTCGTGAAATAAATGTGATTATGAATCATTCTTTAAATAAGTTTGTGCTATAGTAATGTGCGACGCACATTGTGCGTGTTTGTGTATGTGTGTGTGTAAGAGCATGTGTGTGAGAGTATATGTGTGTGAGAGAGTATATGTGTGTGTGTGTGTTTGTGTGTGTTGAACACGTAATTACCAAAGACCTTGGGGTTAGAGATTTGGTATTACTATATATGTAATGTATACACACAGTATTCGTGACATATGTGACATATGTGACATATGTGACATATGTGACACATGTGACATGTGTGACACATACCTATAGGTACTTGTTAATTACTAGGCTACACAAGTATGTGTATACAATTATGTATAATTATTTATTAATGATTATTAATTAATGATTATTAATTATTAATTAATTATTATTTAAAGTTTTTAACATTATTTTCAATTCTATATAACGTTGAATACTATTGGCAGATCTGTGTCCTTTATACATGTATGGTTAGAATACGCACATATGTGTGTGTGTCTGAGATGCGCACATATGTGTGTGTGAGATGCGCACATATGTGTGTGTGTGATACGCACACACATGTATGTATCTTGTGGAACTTTGACCTACTTTAAGTAAATATACAACGTCTACTACTATTACAGATTAGGTTAGGTTAGGTTAGTCGAGGGCAGGTTATGTTAGGTTAGGTTAGGTTATAGAAGGCCTTGTTATTATGCCAAGACTCACCACACAATCTGTATTGCATATCAATTATTAAAGTTATTGTAATCTACTATTAATGTTTAATTGTATCTGCATACACATATCTGTGGTTATGTGTCTATTGAATACATTCTGATACAAGCTTATATTCTTGTCTCCCCTATATAAGTATAATAACACTACCATAAAGTGTGCATGAATACCACATGAATACAGGGTGTAGCCTAGCCAATATAATACAGTGGCCATGCACATATAGTTATGTAGACACTAGCCATATGCTATGTATATTGTGTACATTGTATACAAGCCCTATATGGGTGTTCTAGGCCTATGTTATTAAATGGTGATTGTTAATTATTGTAGAAATGTGATAGAGAAAGATTGATTTAGTGTGTGATAGCTAGATATAGAGTGATAGCTAGATATAGAGTGATAGCTAAAGAGAGTGTTATAGAGAGAGTGATGATACAATGATAACAACTAATTAACAACTGTTTTTAATAATTAAAGAGTGACATTCTATAGTATACTATAATATATCTTAGTAGTATACTAGTATAGCTAATGTATAGGCTTTATACTATTATATACCTATAGAATATACACCTATATCATGGATAATAGAATTTAGCCTAATATGTGTATAATATGTTTACCTACAGGTATATGATATAGGCTATATTATATCATAAATAACTATATTTTCATAATAAAATTTGTAATTGCAACACAATTGAATTCTATTATTGGGTATTTTAAATAAACATAATGTATTAAATATATTATGATATAATATTGTATTAAAAATATAATATTGCAACCAAATAATTATAATATATATATATATATATATATATGATGATGATGATGATGATGAGACTTTTTATTAGGCACTGAAATAGGGTAATAATAATAATACGTTGAATATAACATGAGACAAAAATAATAAGTTGGATGATTTAATGATTAGATTTAATGATTATATGTAGATAGAAAATAAGAAGTAAGATTTATAAATCTGTTGTGTGATATAATTAAACGAATGATAGGAGCTCTTGGAAATGATTTACATAGGTTGGGACCGGAATTTTTAAAATCTCTAGAATATAGGGAAGTTTTACTAGAGTTCTGGGATATTAGGAAAGGAGTATTTTGGTAACGAATAGAAGGTAATATTGTACGTTTTTTTAATTAGATCAGATATATAATCATATGTTATAATTGATAACACATTATGTAGCAAATCTCACTTGATACATATCTGACCTAAGGGGGGTGTTACTGTAACTACTTTTACTGTAACTACTGTTACTGTAACTACTTTTACTATAACTACTTTTACTATAACTACTGTTACTGTAACTACTTTTACTATAACTACTGTTACTGTAACTACTTTTACTGTAACTACTGTTACTGTAACTACTGTTACTGTAACCACTGTTACTGTAACTACTTTTACTATAACTACTTTTACTGTAACCACTGTTACTGTAACTACTGTTACTGTAACTACTTTTACTATAACTACTTTTACTATAACTACTGTTACTGTAACTACTGTTACTGTAACTACTGTTACTGTAACCACTGTTACTGTAACTACTTTACAAACTTATATTACACATTAAGTATACATAAACGTGATCAAAATCCGTATAAATTATGATATACATATATATTCATGATTATACAATGCAATAATTTATAATGAAATAGTTTATATAATATTTTAATTTAATCTATTGATATATTTATATATATATATATATATATATATATATATATATAAATACATATGTATTTAAATAAAATTACGAAGTTAAAGTTCTGCTAACTTTTTAATCTTATCTACTAATCTTGTACATACTTAATTATAAATACATCCACGCCCTTATGTGTGTGTGTGTGTGTGAGTGTGTGTGTGTGTGTGTGTTTGTGTGTGCACTATATTTCGTAGGTGCGCATACAGGGCGTGTACAAGCACTTACAACAGTGACTATACCCCTGTTAGCTATGTGTCACCTGCATAGGTATTCGATACTATATAGTATATAGTATATTGTATATAGTATATACTATATATACTATATATACTATATATATATATATACTATAGATACTATATACCTTATAATACGCTGAGATAACAGCCTGCATTAAAAGCAGTGCGTTTATAGGTACATCTATGTATAATGCCCTTAATGCCCTTTATTAAGAATATACTATAGTATAGTATCATTAATATATAAAGTAGGGTGTTGTTTATATAATTACAACCCGTGCTAGTATAACCCTGCGTATTATTATTATACTGGGTAATACTACTATATTATCATTCTATTAAAATACCTTCTATTGTTATTATATCACATACATATGAATCACATGTGTGTGTAATATTATATTGTTAATACAACAAGTAAGTGCTAGTAACATTACTAGCATGCAGTAGTACTATGCATAGTAGTAGGGGTAATAGTAACTGCTGATATCTCCACCCCCAGTAGTAGGGGTAATAGTAACTGCTGATATCTCCACACTCAGTAGTAGGGGTAATAGTAACTGCTGATATCTCCACCCCCAGTAGTAGGGGTAATAGTAACTGCTGATATCTCCACTCCCAGTAGTAGAGGTAATAGTAACTGTTGATATCTCCACCCCCCAGTAGTAGGGGTAATAGTAACTGTTGATATCTCCAGCCCCAGTAGTAGAGGTAATAGTAACTGTTGATATCTCCAGTCCTAGTAGTAGAGGTAATAGTAACTGTTGATATCTCCAGTCCTAGTAGTAGAGGTAATAGTAACTGTTGATATCTCCACCCCCAGTAGTAGAGGTAATAGTAACTGTTGATATCTCCACCCCCAGTAGTAGAGGTAATAGTAACTGTTGATATCTCCACCCCCAGTAGTAGAGGTAATAGTAACTGTTGATATCTCCAGCCCCATTAGTAGAGGTAATAGTAACTGTTGATATCTCCAGCCCCAGTAGTAGAGGTAATAGTAACTGTTGATATCTCCACCCCCAGTAGTAGAGGTAATAGTAACTGTTGATATCTCCACCCCCAGTAGTAGGGGTAATAGTAACTGCTGATATCTCCACTCCCAGTAGTAGAGGTAATAGTAACTGTTGATATCTCCACCCCCAGTAGTAGAGGTAATAGTAACTGTTGATATCTCCACCCCCAGTAGTAGAGGTAATAGTAACTGTTGATATCTCCCAGTAGTAGAGGTAATAGTAACTGTTGATATCTCCACCCCCAGTAGTAGAGGTAATAGTAACTGTTGATATCTCCAGCCCCAGTAGTAGAGGTAATAGTAACTGTTGATATCTCCACCCCCAGTAGTAGAGGTAATAGTAACTGCTGATATCTCCACCCCCAGTAGTAGAGGTAATAGTAACTGTTGATATCTCCACCCCCAGTAGTAGAGGTAATAGTAACTGTTGATATCTCCACCCCCAGTAGTAGAGGTAATAGTAACTGTTGATATCTCCCAGTAGTAGAGGTAATAGTAACTGTTGATATCTCCACCCCCAGTAGTAGAGGTAATAGTAACTGTTGATATCTCCAGCCCCATTAGTAGAGGTAATAGTAACTGTTGATATCTCCACCCCCAGTAGTAGAGGTAATAGTAACTGTTGATATCTCCACCCCCAGTAGTAGAGGTAATAGTAACTGTTGATATCTCCAGCCCCAGTAGTAGAGGTAATAGTAACTGTTGATATCTCCACCCCCAGTAGTAGAGGTAATAGTAACTGCTGATATCTCCACCCCCAGTAGTAGAGGTAATAGTAACTGTTGATATCTCCACCCCCAGTAGTAGAGGTAATAGTAACTGTTGATATCTCCACCCCCAGTAGTAGAGGTAATAGTAACTGTTGATATCTCCCAGTAGTAGAGGTAATAGTAACTGTTGATATCTCCACCCCCAGTAGTAGAGGTAATAGTAACAGTTGATATCTCCAACCTCAGTAGTAGGGGTAATAGTAACTGTTGATATCTCCAGCCCCAGTAGTAAGGGTAATAGTAACTGTTGATATCTCCACCCCCAGTAGTAGAGGTAATAGTAACTGTTGATATCTCCACCCCCAGTAGTAGAGGTAATAGTAACTGTTGATATCTCCACCCCCAGTAGTAGGGGTAATAGTAACTGTTGATATCTCCACCCCCAGTAGTAGAGGTAATAGTAACTGTTGATATCTCCAGCCCCAGTAGTAGGGGTAATAGTAACTGTTGATATATCCACCCCCAGTAGTAGAGGTAATAGTAACTGTTGATATCTCCACCCCCAGTAGTAGAGGTAATAGTAACTGTTGATATCTCCCAGTAGTAGAGGTAATAGTAACTGTTGATATCTCCACCCCCAGTAGTAGAGGTAATAGTAACTGTTGATATCTCCAACCTCAGTAGTAGGGGTAATAGTAACTGTTGATATCTCCAGCCCCAGTAGTAAGGGTAATAGTAACTGTTGATATCTCCACCCCCAGTAGTAGAGGTAATAGTAACTGCTGATATCTCCACCCCCAGTAGTAGAGGTAATAGTAACTGTTGATATCTCCACCCCCAGTAGTAGGGGTAATAGTAACTGTTGATATCTCCACCCCCAGTAGTAGAGGTAATAGTAACTGTTGATATCTCCACCCCCAGTAGTAGGGGTAATAGTAACTGTTGATATCTCCACCCCCAGTAGTAGAGGTAATAGTAACTGTTGATATCTCCCAGTAGTAGAGGTAATAGTAACTGTTGATATCTCCACCCCCAGTAGTAGAGGTAATAGTAACTGTTGATATCTCCAGCCCCAGTAGTAGAGGTAATAGTAACTGTTGATATCTCCACCCCCAGTAGTAGAGGTAATAGTAACTGTTGATATCTCCAGCCCCATTAGTAGAGGTAATAGTAACTGTTGATATCTCCAGCCCCAGTAGTAGAGGTAATAGTAACTGTTGATATCTCCACCCCCAGTAGTAGAGGTAATAGTAACTGTTGATATCTCCACCCCCAGTAGTAGGGGTAATAGTAACTGCTGATATCTCCACTCCCAGTAGTAGAGGTAATAGTAACTGTTGATATCTCCACCCCCCAGTAGTAGGGGTAATAGTAACTGTTGATATCTCCAGCCCCAGTAGTAGAGGTAATAGTAACTGTTGATATCTCCAGTCCTAGTAGTAGAGGTAATAGTAACTGCTGATATCTCCACACTCAGTAGTAGGGGTAATAGTAACTGCTGATATCTCCACCCCCAGTAGTAGGGGTAATAGTAACTGTTGATATCTCCAGTCCTAGTAGTAGAGGTAATAGTAACTGTTGATATCTCCAGCCCCAGTAGTAGGGGTAATAGTAACTGTTGATATCTCCAGCCCCAGTAGTAAGGGTAATAGTAACTGTTGATATCTCCACCCCCAGTAGTAGGGGTAATAGTAACTGTTGATATCTCCACCATCAGTAGTAGGGGTAATAGTAACTGTTGATATCTCCACCCCCAGTAGTAGAGGTAATAGTAACTGTTGATATCTCCACCCCCAGTAGTAGAGGTAATAGTAACTGTTGATATCTCCACCCCCAGTAGTAGAGGTAATAGTAACTGTTGATATCTCCACCCCCAGTAGTAGAGGTAATAGTAACTGTTGATATCTCCACCCCCAGTAATAGAGGTAATAGTAACTGTTGATATCTCCCAGTAGTAGAGGTAATAGTAACTGCTGATATCTCCACCCCCAGTAGTAGAGGTAATAGTAACTGTTGATATCTCCACCCCCAGTAGTAGAGGTAATAGTAACTGTTGATATCTCCACCCCCAGTAGTAGGGGTAATAGTAACTGTTGATATCTCCACCCCCAGTAGTAGAGGTAATAGTAACTGTTGATATCTCCACCCCCAGTAGTAGAGGTAATAGTAACTGTTGATATCTCCACCCCCAGTAGTAGAGGTAATAGTAACTGTTGATATCTCCACCCCCAGTAGTAGAGGTAATAGTAACTGTTGATATCTCCACCCCCAGTAGTAGAGGTAATAGTAACTGTTGATATCTCCACCCCCAGTAGTAGAGGTAATAGTAACTGTTGATATCTCCACCCCCAGTAGTAGGGGTAATAGTAACTGTTGATATCTCCACCCCCAGTAGTAGGGGTAATAGTAACTGCTGATATCTCCACTCCCAGTAGTAGAGGTAATAGTAACTGTTGATATCTCCCAGTAGTAGAGGTAATAGTAACTGTTGATATCTCCAACCTCAGTAGTAGGGGTAATAGTAACTGTTGATATCTCCAGCCCCAGTAGTAAGGGTAATAGTAACTGTTGATATCTCCACCCCCAGTAGTAGGGGTAATAGTAACTGTTGATATCTCCACCCCCAGTAGTAGGGGTAATAGTAACTGTTGATATCTCCACCCCCAGTAGTAGAGGTAATAGTAACTGTTGATATCTCTACCCCCAGTAGTAGAGGTAATAGTAACTGTTGATATCTCCCAGTAGTAGAGGTAATAGTAACTGCTGATATCTCCACCCCCAGTAGTAGGGGTAATAGTAACTGTTGATATATCCACCCCCAGTAGTAGAGGTAATAGTAACTGTTGATATCTCCACCCCCAGTAGTAGGGGTAATAGTAACTGTTGATATATCCACCCCCAGTAGTAGAGGTAATAGTAACTGTTGATATCTCCACCCCCAGTAGTAGAGGTAATAGTAACTGCTGATATCTCCAGCCCCAGTAGTAGAGGTAATAGTAACTGTTGATATCTCCACCCCCAGTAGTAGAGGTAATAGTAACTGTTGATATCTCCACCCCCAGTAGTAGAGGTAATAGTAACTGTTGATATCTCCAGCCCCAGTAGTAGGGGTAATAGTAACTGTTGATATCTCCACCCCCAGTAGTAGGGGTAATAGTAACTGTTGATATCTCAAGCCCCAGTAGTAGAGGTAATAGTAACTGCTGATATCTCCACCCCCAGTAGTAGAGGTAATAGTAACTGTTGATATCTCCAGCCCCAGTAGTAGAGGTAATAGTAACTGTTGATATCTCCACCCCCAGTAGTAGAGGTAATAGTAACTGTTGATATCTCCACCCCCAGTAGTAGAGGTAATAGTAACTGTTGATATCTCCACCCCCAGTAGTAGAGGTAATAGTAACTGTTGATATCTCCCAGTAGTAGAAGTAATAGTAACTGTTGATATCTCCACCCTCAGTAGTAGGGGTAATAGTAACTGTTGATATCTCCAGCCCCAGTAGTAGAGGTAATAGTAACTGTTGATATCTCCCAGTAGTAGAGGTAATAGTAACTGTTGATATCTCCACCCTCAGTAGTAGGGGTAATAGTAACTGTTGATATCTCCACCCCCAGTAGTAGAGGTAATAGTAACTGTTGATATCTCCACCCCCAGTAGTAGGGGTAATAGTAACTGTTGATATCTCCACCCCCAGTAGTAGAGGTAATAGTAACTGTTGATATCTCCACCCCCAGTAGTAGAGGTAATAGTAACTGTTGATATCTCCACCCCCAGTAGTAGAGGTAATAGTAACTGTTGATATCTCCACCCCCAGTAGTAGAGGTAATAGTAACTGTTGATATCTCCAGCCCCAGTAGTAGAGGTAATAGTAACTGTTGATATCTCCACCCCCAGTAGTAGAGGTAATAGTAACTGTTGATATCTCCAGCCCCAGTAGTAGAGGTAATAGTAACTGTTGATATCTCCACCCCCAGTAGTAGAGGTAATAGTAACTGTTGATATCTCCACCCCCAGTAGTAGAGGTAATAGTAACTGTTGATATCTCCCAGTAGTAGAGGTAATATTAACTGTTGATATCTCCCAGTAGTAGAGGTAATAGTAACTGTTGATATCTCCAGCCCCAGTAGTAGAGGTAATAGTAACTGTTGATATCTCCACCCCAGTAGTAGAGGTAATAGTAACTGTTGATATCTCCACCCCCAGTAGTAAGGGTAATAGTAACTGTTGATATCTCCAGCCCCAGTAGTAGAGGTAATAGTAACTGTTGATATCTCCACTCCCAGTAGTAGGGGTAATAGTAACTGCTGATATCTCCACCCCCAGTAGTAGAGGTAATAGTAACTGTTGATATCTCCAGCCCCAGTAGTAGGGGTAATAGTAACTGTTGATATCTCCAGCCCAGTAGTAGGGGTAATAGTAACTGTTGATATCTCCACCCCCAGTAGTAGGGGTAATAGTAACTGTTGATATCTCAAGCCCCAGTAGTAGAGGTAATAGTAACTGCTGATATCTCCACCCCCAGTAGTAGAGGTAATAGTAACTGTTGATATCTCCCAGTAGTAGAGGTAATATTAACTGTTGATATCTCCACTCCCAGTAGTAGGGGTAATAGTAACTGCTGATATATCCACACTCAGTAGTAGGGATAATAGTAACTGTTGATATCTCCACTCCCAGTAGTAGAGGTAATAGTAACTGTTGATATCTCCACCCCCAGTAGTAGGGGTAATAGTAACTGTTGATATCTCCAGCCCCAGTAGTAGAGGTAATAGTAACTGTTGATATCTCCAGTCCTAGTAGTAGAGGTAATAGTAACTGCTGATATCTCCACACTCAGTAGTAGAGGTAATAGTAACTGCTGATATCTCCACCCCTAGTAGTAGAGGTAATAGTAACTGTTGATATCTCCAGTCCTAGTAGTAGAGGTAATAGTAACTGTTGATATCTCCACCCCCAGTAGTAGAGGTAATAGTAACTGTTGATATCTCCACCCCCAGTAGTAGAGGTAATAGTAACTGTTGATATCTCCAGTCCTAGTAGTAGGGGTAATAGTAACTGTTGATATCTCCAGTCCTAGTAGTAGGGGTAATAGTAACTGTTGATATCTCCACCCCCAGTAGTAGAGGTAATAGTAACTGTTGATATCTCCACCCCCAGTAGTAGGGGTAATAGTAACTGCTGATATCTCCACCCCCAGTAGTAGAGGTAATAGTAACTGTTGATATCTCCACCCCCAGTAGTAGAGGTAATAGTAACTGTTGATATCTCCAGCCCCAGTAGTAGAGGTAATAGTAACTGTTGATATCTCCACCCCCAGTAGTAGGGGTAATAGTAACTGTTGATATCTCCACCCCCAGTAGTAGAGGTAATAGTAACTGTTGATATCTCCACCCCCAGAATTAGAGGTAATAGTAACTGTTGATATCTCCACCCCCAGTAGTAGAGGTAATAGTAACTGTTGATATCTCCACCCCCAGTAGTAGGGGTAATAGTAACTGTTGATATCTCCACCCCCAGTAGTAGAGGTAATAGTAACTGTTGATATCTCCACCCCCAGTAGTAGAGGTAATAGTAACTGTTGATATCTCCACCCTCAGTAGTAGGGGTAATAGTAACTGCTGATATCTCCACCCCCAGTAGTAGAGGTAATAGTAACTGTTGATATCTCCACCCCCAGTAGTATGGGTAATAGTAACTGTTGATATCTCCACCCCCAGTAGTAGAGGTAATAGTAACTGTTGATATATCCACCCCCAGTAGTAGAGGTAATAGTAACTGTTGATATCTCCCAGTAGTAGAGGTAATAGTAACTGTTGATATCTCCAACCTCAGTAGTAGGGGTAATAGTAACTGTTGATATCTCCAGCCCCAGTAGTAAGGGTAATAGTAACTGTTGATATCTCCAACCTCAGTAGTAGGGGTAATAGTAACTGTTGATATCTCCAGCCCCAGTAGTAAGGGTAATAGTAACTGTTGATATCTCCACCCCCAGTAGTAGAGGTAATAGTAACTGTTGATATCTCTACCCCCAGTAGTAGAGGTAATAGTAACTGTTGATATCTCCCAGTAGTAGAGGTAATAGTAACTGCTGATATATCTACCCCCAGTAGTAGAGGTAATAGTAACTGCTGATATCTCCAGCCCCAGTAGTAGAGGTAATAGTAACTGTTGATATCTCCACCCCTAGTAGTAGAGGTAATAGTAACTGTTGATATCTCCAGCCCCAGTAGTAGAGGTAATAGTAACTGTTGATATCTCCACCCCCAGTAGTAGAGGTAATAGTAACTGTTGATATCTCCACCCCCAGTAGTAGAGGTAATAGTAACTGTTGATATCTCCAGCCCCAGTAGTAGGGGTAATAGTAACTGTTGATATCTCCACCCCCAGTAGTAGGGGTAATAGTAACTGTTGATATCTCAAGCCCCAGTAGTAGAGGTAATAGTAACTGCTGATATCTCCACCCCCAGTAGTAGAGGTAATAGTAACTGTTGATATCTCCAGCCCCAGTAGTAGAGGTAATAGTAACTGTTGATATCTCCACCCCCAGTAGTAGAGGTAATAGTAACTGTTGATATCTCCAGCCCCAGTAGTAGAGGTAATAGTAACTGTTGATATCTCCAGTCCTAGTAGTAGAGGTAATAGTAACTGTTGATATCTCCACCCCCAGTAGTAGAGGTAATAGTAACTGTTGATATCTCCACCCCAGTAGTAGAGGTAATAGTAACTGTTGATATCTCCACCCCCAGTAGTAGAGGTAATAGTAACTGTTGATATCTCCACCCCCAGTAGTAGAGGTAATAGTAACTGTTGATATCTCCACCCCCAGTAGTAGAGGTAATAGTAACTGTTGATATCTCCACCCCAGTAGTAGAGGTAATAGTAACTGTTGATATCTCCAGCCCCAGTAGTAGAGGTAATAGTAACTGTTGATATCTCCACCCCCAGTAGTAGAGGTAATAGTAACTGTTGATATCTCCACCCCCAGTAGTAGGGGTAATAGTAACTGTTGATATCTCCACCCCCAGTAGTAGAGGTAATAGTAACTGCTGATATCTTCACCCCCAGTAGTAGAGGTAATAGTAACTGTTGATATCTCCAGCCCCAGTAGTAGAGGTAATAGTAACTGTTGATATCTCCACCCCCAGTAGTAGAGGTAATAGTAACTGCTGATATCTCCACCCCCAGTAGTAGAGGTAATAGTAACTGTTGATATCTCCACCCCCAGTAGTAGAGGTAATAGTAACTGTTGATATCTCCACCCCCAGTAGTAGAGGTAATAGTAACTGTTGATATCTCCACCCCCAGTAGTAGAGGTAATAGTAACTGTTGATATCTCCACCCCCAGTAGTAGGGGTAATAGTAACTGTTGATATCTCCAGCCCCAGTAGTAGAGGTAATAGTAACTGTTGATATCTCCACCCCCAGTAGTAGAGGTAATAGTAACTGTTGATATCTCCAGCCCCATTAGTAGAGGTAATAGTAACTGTTGATAACTCCAGCCCCAGTAGTAGGGGTAATAGTAACTGTTGATATCTCCAGCCCCAGTAGTAGAGGTAATAGTAACTGTTGATATCTCCACCCCCAGTAGTAGAGGTAATAGTAACTGTTGATATCTCCAGCCCCATTAGTAGAGGTAATAGTAACTGTTGATATCTCCAGCCCCAGTAGTAGAGGTAATAGTAACTGTTGATATCTCCACCCCCAGTAGTAGAGGTAATAGTAACTGTTGATATCTCCACCCCCAGTAGTAGGGGTAATAGTAACTGCTGATATCTCCACTCCCAGTAGTAGAGGTAATAGTAACTGTTGATATCTCCACCCCCCAGTAGTAGGGGTAATAGTAACTGTTGATATCTCCAGCCCCAGTAGTAGAGGTAATAGTAACTGTTGATATCTCCACCCCCAGTAGTAGAGGTAATAGTAACTGTTGATATCTCCACCCCCAGTAGTAGAGGTAATAGTAACTGTTGATATCTCCACCCCCAGTAGTAGAGGTAATAGTAACTGTTGATATCTCCACCCCCAGTAGTAGGGGTAATAGTAACTGTTGATATCTCCAGCCCCAGTAGTAGAGGTAATAGTAACTGTTGATATCTCCACCCCCAGTAGTAGAGGTAATAGTAACTGTTGATATCTCCAGCCCCATTAGTAGAGGTAATAGTAACTGTTGATATCTCCAGCCCCAGTAGTAGAGGTAATAGTAACTGTTGATATCTCCACCCCCAGTAGTAGAGGTAATAGTAACTGTTGATATCTCCACCCCCAGTAGTAGGGGTAATAGTAACTGCTGATATCTCCACTCCCAGTAGTAGAGGTAATAGTAACTGTTGATATCTCCACCCCCCAGTAGTAGGGGTAATAGTAACTGTTGATATCTCCAGCCCCAGTAGTAGAGGTAATAGTAACTGTTGATATCTCCAGTCCTAGTAGTAGAGGTAATAGTAACTGCTGATATCTCCACACTCAGTAGTAGGGGTAATAGTAACTGCTGATATCTCCACCCCCAGTAGTAGGGGTAATAGTAACTGTTGATATCTCCAGTCCTAGTAGTAGAGGTAATAGTAACTGTTGATATCTCCAGCCCCAGTAGTAGGGGTAATAGTAACTGTTGATATCTCCAGCCCCAGTAGTAAGGGTAATAGTAACTGTTGATATCTCCACCCCCAGTAGTAGGGGTAATAGTAACTGTTGATATCTCCACCATCAGTAGTAGGGGTAATAGTAACTGTTGATATCTCCACCCCCAGTAGTAGAGGTAATAGTAACTGTTGATATCTCCCAGTAGTAGAGGTAATAGTAACTGTTGATATCTCCAGCCCCAGTAGTAGGGGTAATAGTAACTGTTGATATCTCCACCCCCAGTAGTAGAGGTAATAGTAACTGCTGATATCTCCACCCCTAGTAGTAGAGGTAATAGTAACTGTTGATATCTCCACCCCCAGTAGTAGAGGTAATAGTAACTGTTGATATCTCCACCCCCAGTAGTAGAGGTAATAGTAACTGTTGATATCTCCACCCCCAGTAATAGAGGTAATAGTAACTGTTGATATCTCCCAGTAGTAGAGGTAATAGTAACTGCTGATATCTCCACCCCCAGTAGTAGAGGTAATAGTAACTGTTGATATCTCCACCCCCAGTAGTAGAGGTAATAGTAACTGTTGATATCTCCACCCCCAGTAGTAGAGGTAATAGTAACTGTTGATATCTCCACCCCCAGTAGTAGGGGTAATAGTAACTGTTGATATCTCCACCCCCAGTAGTAGGGGTAATAGTAACTGCTGATATCTCCACTCCCAGTAGTAGAGGTAATAGTAACTGTTGATATCTCCCAGTAGTAGAGGTAATAGTAACTGTTGATATCTCCAACCTCAGTAGTAGGGGTAATAGTAACTGTTGATATCTCCAGCCCCAGTAGTAAGGGTAATAGTAACTGTTGATATCTCCACCCCCAGTAGTAGGGGTAATAGTAACTGTTGATATCTCCACCCCCAGTAGTAGGGGTAATAGTAACTGTTGATATCTCCACCCCCAGTAGTAGAGGTAATAGTAACTGTTGATATCTCTACCCCCAGTAGTAGAGGTAATAGTAACTGTTGATATCTCCCAGTAGTAGAGGTAATAGTAACTGCTGATATATCCACCCCCAGTAGTAGAGGTAATAGTAACTGTTGATATCTCCAGCCCCAGTAGTAGAGGTAATAGTAACTGTTGATATCTCCACCCCCAGTAGTAGGGGTAATAGTAACTGTTGATATCTCCACCCCCAGTAGTAGAGGTAATAGTAACTGTTGATATCTCCACCCCCAGTAGTAGAGGTAATAGTAACTGTTGATATCTCCACCCCCAGTAGTAGAGGTAATAGTAACTGCTGATATCTCCACCCCCAGTAGTAGGGGTAATAGTAACTGGTGATATCTCCAGCCCCAGTAGTAGAGGTAATAGTAACTGTTGATATCTCCACCCCCAGTAGTAGAGGTAATAGTAACTGCTGATATCTCCAGCCCCAGTAGTAGAGGTAATAGTAACTGTTGATATCTCCACCCCCAGTAGTAGAGGTAATAGTAACTGTTGATATCTCCACCCCCAGTAGTAGAGGTAATAGTAACTGTTGATATCTCCACCCCCAGTAGTAGAGGTAATAGTAACTGTTGATATCTCCACCCCCAGTAGTAGGGGTAATAGTAACTGTTGATATCTCCACCCCCAGTAGTAGAGGTAATAGTAACTGTTGATATCTCCAGCCCCAGTAGTAGGGGTAATAGTAACTGTTGATATCTCCACCCCCAGTAGTAGGGGTAATAGTAACTGTTGATATCTCCACCCCCAGTAGTAGAGGTAATAGTAACTGGTGATATCTCCAGCCCCAGTAGTAGAGGTAATAGTAACTGTTGATATCTCCACCCCCAGTAGTAGGGGTAATAGTAACTGGTGATATCTCCAGCCCCAGTAGTAGAGGTAATAGTAACTGTTGATATCTCCACCCCCAGTAGTAGGGGTAATAGTAACTGTTGATATCTCCACCCCCAGTAGTAGAGGTAATAGTAACTGTTGATATCTCCACCCCCAGTAGTAGGGGTAATAGTAACTGTTGATATCTCCACCCCCAGTAGTAGAGGTAATAGTAACTGTTGATATCTCCACCCCCAGTAGTAGAGGTAATAGTAACTGTTGATATCTCCAGCCCCAGTAGTAGAGGTAATAGTAACTGTTGATATCTCCACCCCCAGTAGTAGAGGTAATAGTAACTGTTGATATCTCCACCCCCAGTAGTAGAGGTAATAGTAACTGTTGATATCTCCACCCCCAGTAGTAGAGGTAATAGTAACTGTTGATATCTCCCAGTAGTAGAGGTAATAGTAACTGTTGATATCTCCACCCTCAGTAGTAGGGGTAATAGTAACTGTTGATATCTCCAGCCCCAGTAGTAGAGGTAATAGTAACTGTTGATATCTCCCAGTAGTAGAGGTAATAGTAACTGTTGATATCTCCACCCTCAGTAGTAGGGGTAATAGTAACTGTTGATATCTCCACCCCCAGTAGTAGAGGTAATAGTAACTGTTGATATCTCCACCCCCAGTAGTAGGGGTAATAGTAACTGTTGATATCTCCACCCCCAGTAGTAGAGGTAATAGTAACTGTTGATATCTCCACCCCCAGTAGTAGAGGTAATAGTAACTGTTGATATCTCCCAGTAGTAGAGGTAATATTAACTGTTGATATCTCCCAGTAGTAGAGGTAATAGTAACTGTTGATATCTCCAGCCCCAGTAGTAGAGGTAATAGTAACTGTTGATATCTCCACCCCCAGTAGTAGGGGTAATAGTAACTGTTGATATCTCCACCCCCAGTAGTAGAGGTAATAGTAACTGTTGATATCTCCACCCCCAGTAGTAGAGGTAATAGTAACTGTTGATATCTCCCAGTAGTAGAGGTAATATTAACTGTTGATATCTCCCAGTAGTAGAGGTAATAGTAACTGTTGATATCTCAAGCCCCAGTAGTAGAGGTAATAGTAACTGCTGATATCTCCACCCCCAGTAGTAGAGGTAATAGTAACTGTTGATATCTCCCAGTAGTAGAGGTAATATTAACTGTTGATATCTCCACTCCCAGTAGTAGGGGTAATAGTAACTGCTGATATATCCACACTCAGTAGTAGGGGTAATAGTAACTGTTGATATCTCCACTCCCAGTAGTAGAGGTAATAGTAACTGTTGATATCTCCACCCCCAGTAGTAGGGGTAATAGTAACTGTTGATATCTCCAGCCCCAGTAGTAGAGGTAATAGTAACTGTTGATATCTCCAGTCCTAGTAGTAGAGGTAATAGTAACTGCTGATATCTCCACACTCAGTAGTAGAGGTAATAGTAACTGCTGATATCTCCACCCCTAGTAGTAGAGGTAATAGTAACTGTTGATATCTCCAGTCCTAGTAGTAGAGGTAATAGTAACTGTTGATATCTCCACCCCCAGTAGTAGAGGTAATAGTAACTGTTGATATCTCCACCCCCAGTAGTAGAGGTAATAGTAACTGTTGATATCTCCAGCCCCAGTAGTAGAGGTAATAGTAACTGTTGATATCTCCACCCCCAGTAGTAGGGGTAATAGTAACTGTTGATATCTCCACCCCCAGTAGTAGAGGTAATAGTAACTGTTGATATCTCCACCCCCAGAATTAGAGGTAATAGTAACTGTTGATATCTCCACCCCCAGTAGTAGAGGTAATAGTAACTGTTGATATATCCACCCCCAGTAGTAGAGGTAATAGTAACTGTTGATATCTCCACCCCCAGTAGTAGAGGTAATAGTAACTGTTGATATCTCCACTCCCAGTAGTAGAGTTAATAGTAACTGTTGATATCTCCAGTCCTAGTAGTAGAGGTAATAGTAACTGTTGATATCTCCACCCCCAGTAGTAGGGGTAATAGTAACTGTTGATATCTCCACCCCCAGTAGTAGAGGTAATAGTAACTGTTGATATCTCCACCCCCAGTAGTAGAGGTAATAGTAACTGTTGATATCTCCCAGTAGTAGAGGTAATAGTAACTGTTGATATCTCCAACCTCAGTAGTAGGGGTAATAGTAACTGTTGATATCTCCAGCCCCAGTAGTAAGGGTAATAGTAACTGTTGATATCTCCACCCCCAGTAGTAGGGGTAATAGTAACTGTTGATATATCCACCCCCAGTAGTAGGGGTAATAGTAACTGTTGATATCTCCACCCCCAGTAGTAGAGGTAATAGTAACTGTTGATATCTCTACCCCCAGTAGTAGAGGTAATAGTAACTGTTGATATCTCCCAGTAGTAGAGGTAATAGTAACTGTTGATATCTCCACCCCCAGTAGTAGGGGTAATAGTAACTGTTGATATCTCCACCCCCAGTAGTAGAGGTAATAGTAACTGTTGATATCTCCACCCCCAGTAGTAGAGGTAATAGTAACTGTTGATATCTCCACCCCCAGTAGTAGAGGTAATAGTAACTGTTGATATCTCCACCCCCAGTAGTAGAGGTAATAGTAACTGTTGATATCTCCACCCCCAGTAGTAGGGGTAATAGTAACTGCTGATATCTCCACCCCCAGTAGTAGAGGTAATAGTAACTGTTGATATCTCCACCCCCAGTAGTAGAGGTAATAGTAACTGTTGATATCTCCACCCCCAGTAGTAGAGGTAATAGTAACTGTTGATATCTCCACCCTCAGTAGTAGAGGTAATAGTAACTGTTGATATCTCCACCCCCAGTAGTAGAGGTAATAGTAACTGTTGATATCTCCAGCCCCAGTAGTAGAGGTAATAGTAACTGTTGATATCTCCCAGTAGTAGAGGTATTAGTAACTGTTGATATCTCCACCCCCAGTAGTAGAGGTAATAGTAACTGTTGATATCTCCACCCCCAGTAGTAGAGGTAATAGTAACTGTTGATATCTCCACCCCCAGTAGTAGAGGTAATAGTAACTGCTGATATCTCCACCCCCAGTAGTAGAGGTAATAGTAACTGTTGATATCTCCACCCCCAGTAGTAGGGGTAATAGTAACTGTTGATATCTCCACCCCCAGTAGTAGAGGTAATAGTAACTGCTGATATCTCCAGCCCCAGTAGTAGAGGTAATAGTAACTGTTGATATCTCCAGCCCCAGTAGTAGAGGTAATAGTAACT
The DNA here is from genome assembly GCA_964019155.1 of Osedax fenrisi. NCBI lineage: Eukaryota > Metazoa > Annelida > Polychaeta > Sabellida > Siboglinidae > Osedax > Osedax fenrisi. Next base: position 231,366 of record OZ025241.1, on the reverse strand, counting down.
GTTGATATCTCCACCCCCAGTAGTAGGGGTAATAGTAACTGTTGATATCTCCACCCCCAGTAGTAGAGGTAATAGTAACTGTTGATATCTCCACCCCCAGTAGTAGAGGTAATAGTAACTGTTGATATCCCCACCCCCAGTAGTAGAGGTAATAGTAACTGTTGATATCTCCAGCCCCAGTAGTAGAGGTAATAGTAACTGTTGATATCTCCAGTCCTAGTAGTAGGGGTAATAGTAACTGTTGATATCTCCCAGTAGTAGAGGTAATAGTAACTGTTGATATCTCCACCCCCAGTAGTAGAGGTAATAGTAACTGTTGATATCTCCACCCCCAGTAGTAGAGGTAATAGTAACTGTTGATATCTCCACCCCCAGTAGTAGAGGTAATAGTAACTGTTGATATCTCCAGCCCCAGTAGTAGGGGTAATATTAACTGTTGATATCTCCACCCCCAGTAGTAGAGGTAATAGTAACTGTTGATATCTCCACCCCCAGTAGTAGAGGTAATAGTAACTGTTGATATCTCCACCCCCAGTAGTAGAGGTAATAGTAACTGTTGATATCTCCACCCCCAGTAGTAGAGGTAATAGTAACTGTTGATATCTCCACCCCCAGTAGTAGAGGTAATAGTAACTGTTGATATCTCCACCCCCAGTAGTAGGGGTAATAGTAACTGTTGATATCTCCACCCCCAGTAGAGGTAATAGTAACTGCTGATATCTCCAGCCCCAGTAGTAGGGGTAATAGTAACTGTTGATATCTCCACCCCCAGTAGTAGAGGTAATATTAACTGTTGATATCTCCACACTCAGTAGTAGAGGTAATAGTAACTGCTGATATCTCCAGCCCCAGTAGTAGAGGTAATAGTAACTGTTGATATCTCCACCCCCAGTAGTAGAGGTAATAGTAACTGCTGATATCTCCACCCCCAGTAGTAGAGGTAATAGTAACTGCTGATATCTCCAGCCCTAGTAGTAGAGGTAATAGTAACTGTTGATATCTCCACACTCAGTAGTAGAGGTAATAGTAACTGCTGATATCTCCACCCCTAGTAGTAGGGGTAATAGTAACTGTTGATATCTCCAGCCCCAGTAGTAGAGGTAATAGTAACTGTTAATATCTCCAGCCCCAGTAGTAGGGGTAATAGTAACTGTTTATATCTCCAGCCCCAGTAGTAGGGGTAATAGTAACTGTTGATATCTCCAGCCCCAGTAGTAGGGGTAATAGTAACTGTTGATATCTCCACCCCCAGTAGTAGAGGTAATAGTAACTGTTGATATCTCCACCCCCAGTAGTAGAGGTAATAGTAACTGTTGATATCTCTAGCCCCAGTAGTAGGGGTAATAGTAACTGTTGATATCTCCACCCCCAGTAGTAGAGGTAATAGTAACTGCTGATATCTCCACCCCCAGTAGTAGAGGTAATAGTAACTGCTGATATCTCCACCCCCAGTAGTAGAGGTAATAGTAACTGTTGATATCTCCACCCCCAGTAGTAGAGGTAATAGTAACTGTTGATATCTCCACCCCCAGTAGTAGAGGTAATAGTAACTGTTGATATCTCTAGCCCCAGTAGTAGGGGTAATAGTAACTGTTGATATCTCCACCCCCAGTAGTAGAGGTAATAGTAACTGCTGATATCTCCACCCCCAGTAGTAGAGGTAATAGTAACTGCTGATATCTCCACCCCCAGTAGTAGAGGTAATAGTAACTGTTGATATCTCCAGCCCCAGTAGTAGAGGTAATAGTAACTGTTGATATCTCCAGCCCCAGTAGTAGAGGTAATAGTAACTGTTGATATCTCCAGCCCCAGTAGTAGAGGTAATAGTAACTGTTGATATCTCCAGTCCTAGTAGTAGGGGTAATAGTAACTGTTGATATCTCCCAGTAGTAGAGGTAATAGTAACTGTTGATATCTCCACCCCCAGTAGTAGAGGTAATAGTAACTGTTGATATCTCCAGCCCCAGTAGTAGAGGTAATAGTAACTGTTGATATCTCCACCCCCAGTAGTAGAGGTAATAGTAACTGTTGATATCTCCAGTCCTAGTAGTAGAGGTAATAGTAACTGTTGATATCTCCAGTCCTAGTAGTAGGGGTAATAGTAACTGTTGATATCTCCCAGTAGTAGAGGTAATAGTAACTGTTGATATCTCCACCCCCAGTAGTAGAGGTAATAGTAACTGTTGATATCTCCAGCCCCAGTAGTAGGGGTAATAGTAACTGTTGATATCTCCAGCCCCAGTAGTAGAGGTAATAGTAACTGTTGATATCTCCACCCCCAGTAGTAGAGGTAATAGTAACTGTTGATATCTCCACCCCCAGTAGTAGAGGTAATAGTAACTGTTGATATCTCCACCCCCAGTAGAGGTAATAGTAACTGTTGATATCTCCACCCCCAGTAGTAGAGGTAATAGTAACTGTTGATATCTCCACCCCCAGTAGTAGGGGTAATAGTAACTGCTGATATCTCCACCCCCAGTAGTAGAGGTAATAGTAACTGTTGATATCTCCAGCCCCAGTAGTAGGGGTAATAGTAACTGTTGATATCTCCAGCCCCAGTAGTAGGGGTAATAGTAAATGTTGATTTCTCCACCCCCAGTAGTAGAGGTAATAGTAACTGTTGATATCTCCACCCCCAGTAGTAGAGGTAATAGTAACTGTTGATATCTCCACCCCCAGTAGTAGAGGTAATAGTAACTGTTGATATCTCCACCCCCAGTAGTAGAGGTAATAGTAACTGTTGATATCTCCACCCCCAGTAGTAGAGGTAATAGTAACTGTTGATATCTCCACCCCCAGTAGTAAGGGTAATAGTAACTGTTGATATCTCCAGCCCCAGTAGTAGAGGTAATAGTAACTGTTGATATCTCCACCCCCAGTAGTAGAGGTAATAGTAACTGCTGATATCTCCACCCCCAGTAGTAGAGGTAATAGTAACTGTTGATATCTCCACCCCCAGTAGTAGAGGTAATAGTAACTGTTGATATCTCCAGCCCCAGTAGTAGGGGTAATAGTAACTGTTGATATCTCCAGCCCCAGTAGTAGAGGTAATAGTAACTGTTGATATCTCCCAGTAGTAGAGGTAATAGTAACTGTTGATATCTCCAGCCCCAGTAGTAGGGGTAATAGTAACTGCTGATATCTCCACCCCCAGTAGTAGAGGTAATAGTAACTGTTGATATCTCCACCCCCAGTAGTAGAGGTAATAGTAACTGTTGATATCTCCACCCCCAGTAGTAGGGGTAATAGTAACTGTTGATATCTCCAGCCCCAGTAGTAGGGGTAATAGTAACTGTTGATATCTCCACCCCCAGTAGTAGAGGTAATAGTAACTGTTGATATCTCCAGCCCCAGTAGTAGAGGTAATAGTAACTGCTGATATCTCCACCCCCAGTAGTAGAGGTAATAGTAACTGTTGATATCTCCAGCCCCAGTAGTAGAGGTAATAGTAACTGTTGATATCTCCACTCCCAGTAGTAGAGGTAATAGTAACTGTTGATATCTCCAGCCCCAGTAGTAGAGGTAATAGTAACTGCTGATATCTCCACCCCCAGTAGTAGAGGTAATAGTAACTGTTGATATCTCCAGCCCCAGTAGTAGGGGTAATAGTAACTGTTGATATCTCCAGCCCCAGTAGTAGAGGTAATAGTAACTGTTGATATCTCCCAGTAGTAGAGGTAATAGTAACTGTTGATATCTCCAGCCCCAGTAGTAGGGGTAATAGTAACTGCTGATATCTCCACCCCCAGTAGTAGAGGTAATAGTAACTGTTGATATCTCCACCCCCAGTAGTAGAGGTAATAGTAACTGTTGATATCTCCACCCCCAGTAGTAGGGGTAATAGTAACTGTTGATATCTCCAGCCCCAGTAGTAGGGGTAATAGTAACTGTTGATATCTCCACCCCCAGTAGTAGGGGTAATAGTAACTGTTGATATCTCCACCCCCAGTAGTAGGGGTAATAGTAACTGTTGATATCTCCAGCCCCAGTAGTAGAGGTAATAGTAACTGTTGATATCTCCCAGTAGTAGAGGTAATAGTAACTGTTGATATCTCCAGCCCCAGTAGTAGGGGTAATAGTAACTGCTGATATCTCCACCCCCAGTAGTAGAGGTAATAGTAACTGTTGATATCTCCACCCCCAGTAGTAGAGGTAATAGTAACTGTTGATATCTCTAGCCCCAGTAGTAGAGGTAATAGTAACTGTTGATATCTCCACCCCCAGTAGTAGAGGTAATAGTAACTGCTGATATCTCCACCCCCAGTAGTAGAGGTAATAGTAACTGTTGATATCTCCAGCCCCAGTAGTAGGGGTAATAGTAACTGTTGATATCTCCAGCCCCAGTAGTAGAGGTAATAGTAACTGTTGATATCTCCCAGTAGTAGAGGTAATAGTAACTGTTGATATCTCCAGCCCCAGTAGTAGGGGTAATAGTAACTGCTGATATCTCCACCCCCAGTAGTAGAGGTAATAGTAACTGTTGATATCTCCAGCCCCAGTAGTAGAGGTAATAGTAACTGCTGATATCTCCACCCCCAGTAGTAGAGGTAATAGTAACTGTTGATATCTCCAGCCCCAGTAGTAGGGGTAATAGTAACTGTTGATATCTCCAGCCCCAGTAGTAGAGGTAATAGTAACTGTTGATATCTCCCAGTAGTAGAGGTAATAGTAACTGTTGATATCTCCAGCCCCAGTAGTAGGGGTAATAGTAACTGCTGATATCTCCACCCCCAGTAGTAGAGGTAATAGTAACTGTTGATATCTCCACCCCCAGTAGTAGAGGTAATAGTAACTGTTGATATCTCCACCCCCAGTAGTAGGGGTAATAGTAACTGTTGATATCTCCAGCCCCAGTAGTAGGGGTAATAGTAACTGTTGATATCTCCACCCCCAGTAGTAGGGGTAATAGTAACTGTTGATATCTCCACCCCCAGTAGTAGGGGTAATAGTAACTGTTGATATCTCCAGCCCCAGTAGTAGAGGTAATAGTAACTGTTGATATCTCCCAGTAGTAGAGGTAATAGTAACTGTTGATATCTCCACCCCCAGTAGTAGAGGTAATAGTAACTGCTGATATCTCCACCCCCAGTAGTAGAGGTAATAGTAACTGTTGATATCTCCACCCCCAGTAGTAGAGGTAATAGTAACTGTTGATATCTCCAGCCCCAGTAGTAGGGGTAATAGTAACTGTTGATATCTCCAGCCCCAGTAGTAGAGGTAATAGTAACTGTTGATATCTCCCAGTAGTAGAGGTAATAGTAACTGTTGATATCTCCAGCCCCAGTAGTAGGGGTAATAGTAACTGCTGATATCTCCACCCCCAGTAGTAGAGGTAATAGTAACTGTTGATATCTCCACCCCCAGTAGTAGAGGTAATAGTAACTGTTGATATCTCCACCCCCAGTAGTAGGGGTAATAGTAACTGTTGATATCTCCAGCCCCAGTAGTAGGGGTAATAGTAACTGTTGATATCTCCACCCCCAGTAGTAGGGGTAATAGTAACTGTTGATATCTCCACCCCCAGTAGTAGGGGTAATAGTAACTGTTGATATCTCCAGCCCCAGTAGTAGAGGTAATAGTAACTGTTGATATCTCCCAGTAGTAGAGGTAATAGTAACTGTTGATATCTCCACCCCCAGTAGTAGAGGTAATAGTAACTGTTGATATCTCCACCCCCAGTAGTAGAGGTAATAGTAACTGTTGATATCTCCACCCCCAGTAGTAGGGGTAATAGTAACTGTTGATATCTCCACCCCCAGTAGTAGAGGTAATAGTAACTGTTGATATCTCCACCCCCAGTAGTAGAGGTAATAGTAACTGTTGATATCTCCACCCCCAGTAGTAGAGGTAATAGTAACTGTTGATATCTCCACCCCCAGTAGTAGAGGTAATAGTAACTGTTGATATCTCCAGCCCCAGTAGTAGGGGTAATAGTAACTGTTGATATCTCCACCCCCAGTAGTAGGGGTAATAGTAACTGTTGATATCTCCACCCCCAGTAGTAGAGGTAATAGTAACTGTTGATATCTCCACCCCCAGTAGTAGAGGTAATAGTAACTGTTGATATCTCCACCCCCAGTAGTAGAGGTAATAGTAACTGTTGATATCTCCAGCCCCAGTAGTAGAGGTAATAGTAACTGTTGATATCTCCACTCCCAGTAGTAGAGGTAATAGTAACTGCTGATATCTCCACCCCCAGTAGTAGAGGTAATAGTAACTGTTGATATCTCCACCCCCAGTAGTAGAGGTAATAGTAACTGTTGATATCTCCAGCCCCAGTAGTAGGGGTAATAGTAACTGTTGATATCTCCAGCCCCAGTAGTAGAGGTAATAGTAACTGTTGATATCTCCCAGTAGTAGAGGTAATAGTAACTGTTGATATCTCCACCCCCAGTAGTAGAGGTAATAGTAACTGTTGATATCTCCACCCCCAGTAGTAGGGGTAATAGTAACTGTTGATATCTCCAGCCCCAGTAGTAGGGGTAATAGTAACTGTTGATATCTCCACCCCCAGTAGTAGGGGTAATAGTAACTGTTGATATCTCCACCCCCAGTAGTAGAGGTAATAGTAACTGTTGATATCTCCACCCCCAGTAGTAGAGGTAATAGTAACTGTTGATATCTCCACTCCCAGTAGTAGAGGTAATAGTAACTGTTGATATCTCTAGCCCCAGTAGTAGAGGTAATAGTAACTGTTGATATCTCCACCCCCAGTAGTAGAGGTAATAGTAACTGCTGATATCTCCACCCCCAGTAGTAGAGGTAATAGTAACTGTTGATATCTCCACCCCCAGTAGTAGAGGTAATAGTAACTGTTGATATCTCCACCCCCAGTAGTAGGGGTAATAGTAACTGTTGATATCTCCACCCCCAGTAGTAGAGGTAATAGTAACTGTTGATATCTCCACCCCCAGTAGTAGAGGTAATAGTACCTGTTGATATCTCCACCCCCAGAATTAGAGGTAATAGTAACTGCTGATATCTCCACCCCCAGTAGTAGAGGTAATAGTAAGTGTTGATATCTCCACCCCCAGTAGTAGGGGTAATAGTAACTGTTGATATCTCCACCCCCAGTAGTAGAGGTAATAGTAACTGTTGATATCTCCACCCCCAGTAGTAGAGGTAATAGTAACTGTTGATATCTCCACCCCCAGTAGTAGGGGTAATAGTAACTGTTGATATCTCCACCCCCAGTAGTAGGGGTAATAGTAACTGTTGATATCTCCACCCCCAGTAGTAGAGGTAATAGTAACTGTTGATATCTCCAGCCCCAGTAGTAGAGGTAATAGTAACTGTTGATATCACCACCCCCAGTAGTAGAGGTAATAGTAACTGTTGATATCTCTACCCCCAGTAGTAGAGGTAATAGTAACTGCTGATATCTCCACCCCCAGTAGTAGAGGTAATAGTAACTGCTGATATCTCCACCCCCAGTAGTAGAGGTAATAGTAACTGTTGATATCTCCAGCCCCCAGTAGTAGGGGTAATAGTAACTGTTGATATCTCCACCCCCAGTAGTAGAGGTAATAGTAACTGTTGATATCTCCAGCCCCAGTAGTAGAGGTAATAGTAACTGTTGATATCTCCACCCCCAGTAGTAGGGGTAATAGTAACTGTTGATATCTCCACCCCCAGTAGTAGAGGTAATAGTAACTGTTGATATCTCCACCCCCAGTAGTAGAGGTAATAGTAACTGTTGATATCTCCCAGTAGTAGAGGTAATAGTAACTGTTGATATCTCCACCCCCAGTAGTAGGGGTAATAGTAACTGCTGATATCTCCACTCCCAGTAGTAGAGGTAATAGTAACTGCTGATATATCCACCCCCAGTAGTAGGGGTAATAGTAACTGTTGATATCTCCAGCCCCAGTAGTAGAGGTAATAGTAACTGCTGATATCTCCAGCCCCAGTAGTAGGGGTAATAGTAACTGTTGATATCTCCAGCCCCAGTAGTAGAGGTAATAGTAACTGTTGATATCTCCAGCCCCAGTAGTAGAGGTAATAGTAACTGTTGATATCTCCAGCCCCAGTAGTAGGGGTAATAGTAACTGTTGATATCTCCACCCCCAGTAGTAGAGGTAATAGTAACTATTGATATCTCCACCCCCAGTAGAGGTAATAGTAACTGTTGATATCTCCACCCCCAGTAGTAGAGGTAATAGTAACTGTTGATATCTCAAGCCCCAGTAGTAGGGGTAATAGTAACTGTTGATATCTCCACCCCCAGTAGTAGAGGTAATAGTAACTGCTGATATCTCCAGCCCCAGTAGTAGGGGTAATAGGACTAGGAATATTTCTTCTATATATGTATTCTTTATTTAAATCATTAGTTATTTTTATATACAATCCATAGAATATTAATTATATAGAAAATATATCAGTTATTATAAAATAATCATTTCGGATATAAACAAAGCTTTAATTTACTTTTCCATAACATACTTTAATTTATATTTATACTATTTCATATAGTACTATTGTCTTAATTAATATTAATAATATTGTATTCTTTTATTTTATTAATTATATCTTATATGATTTTGAATTATCCCAGTAGCCTATAGATTTATTATAAAGATTGTATAACTTAGGTCTGATTGCTACATCAACTTCATCGATCTATTCATATTATGTTATTATATCATCTTAACAATTAACCAAATTTATATATGTTTTTATCATTAAAGATACATCTTAAATACAATTATTTTAAGTAAAAAAACTCCTATCTATATAAACTTGATCAACTTGAAAATTCCTTGCATAGTTGTAATTCCTAATGTTTGAGTGTGATCTGACAATAATCTTCAACTATCTATTATATGTATAATATTGAGAATAATATTGTGTATAGTGTCAGGTGTGTGGTCTGCATATATTTGTAATGAATTATAGTTTACTCTAATTATACAACTATTATCTATGGAAACTACACTAAACAGGTATTATTAATGATATCGATATCAATAGATCTATAGAAGATTGCTAGTGTGTGTATCAGTTTCTTATACCATATATACATATATAGATATATGTATTATATGTGTATACAGATATAGATGACACAAAGTATATCCTACCATTAACATCTCTCTCTCTCTCTTCACTAGCTATCAACCTTCCATGGATTACCACTCATACAATGGACCTATGACAGATCACAATAGAAGGGCTTCAACTCAAATCTTCCAACCCAGACACTCAATGAATACCCTAGACATGCCACAGGTTACTTTCAGCATGTAATAGTGATGATTTGTTGATTCTTTTATTTTCATTCATCAGGAAAGTTATATATGTTCATTGAATGTTAAATATTCATATTATGAAAGATAAAGTAACATTCCTAATAAAGTCCATTAAGTACTAAATTTGGAATTATATTCAATACACATCTAGATAATATAATTAATATTAATTAATAACCTTTATAGACAATAACTTATTTATTGAAAATCAGCACATTATTGTATTATAATTTATAATACATTATAATAAAATGTTGATTACTATTTATAAAACTCTATTTTTATAATAGCAAAGCCTTATCAATATTAATATATTAATATTGATATGATATTAATATCCATTTTAATATACTGTATACTTATTATAATATAATACAATATAATATAGTCTAAATTATATTATAATCAATATTTTATATTTAATAATTACATTACTGTTTTAATAAACAAAATAATATAATAAATGTAATGAGTATGATATGAGTATTGTATGCAAAGACCTTATATTGTGATATTGTGTGTGTAAGAATGTGATCTTTACATGTATTCAACTTCTACACACATTCACACACCTAAGTGTGTTAGCTGTTTGTGTTGTGTAACTATCTCCATCATTGCATTCACACCCTCACACCCTCACACCCTCACACCCTCACATCATTGTTGCATGACCTCAATACTGTATAGACATCTTCATCATTATTGTTGTAATTCTATAAATAGATAGTATTATTATTATCATTACAATATTACATTGTTAAGATGATAATTAATAAATGTATTGAATTGAGGTTATCTCTCTCTATCTCTATGTCTGTATATCATCTGATAGTTAATAACTATTGCATAATACATCATCTTCACACAACAACACACCCTACCTGTCATCACAACAGTAGACCTAGATGTAGACCTAGATGTAGATGTAGACCTAGATGTAGATGTAGACCTAGATGTAGATGTAGACCTAGATGTAGATGTAGACCTAGATGTAGATGTAGACCTAGATGTAGATGTAGACCTAGAAGTAGATGTAGACCTAGATGTAGATGTAGACCTAGATGTAGATGTAGACCTAGATGTAGATGTAGACCTAGATGTAGATGTAGACCTACCCTACCTGTTACCACAACAGTATATCTAGATGTAGACCTAGACCCTGTATACATGTGTAGCTGTAGCTTTAGTTGTTAAGGATAACAAATATTTACCTTACAATAGACCACTGTAAACCTTAGTAGACAAAGCTAAACCCTAGTAGACAAAGCTAAACCCAAGTAGACAATAATAGACTCAATTAGATAATTATAAACCCAAGTAGACAATGATAAACCCAAGTAGACAATGGTAACACAATAATGAAAATTGGAATATATAATCTGATATTTCAAAACGTTGTATATATCACTTTTTATTGATATATTAATATGTTTATTTATAATACATGGTATCTAATATATATTTATTATATATAATAAAATATATGTTGTTGTGTATCATTCATTACCTCAATAATCTAAATATATCTATAGGATATTTCCACATTTTAATATTCACAATTATAATTGTTGTATTATTTTCTTGTATTACTTAATTTATTTCTAATTATATTCAAATAAAATATAATAATTAATTATAATATTGGTATTAAATGATTACATTTTATACCTAAATAAATATATTCTATAAACATTCTATTGATATATATATATGTATACACTTATTTAAGTCATGCACAATGATAATAGGGTAGGGTAACAGTAATAACATGTAATAACAATAATAGGGTAACAGTAAAGGAGGAAGTAGCATAAGCAGAATACTAAAGAGATCTAGAAGTTACAGAACAGACAAGAGAAAAACAGATGTGTCTGGCTCTATGAAATCGTGTTAGCTATGAGTCCAACTTAACAAAAGATAGCTAGACTATAGTGCAATACCAGTCTGTTTTAGTTTACTTCCATAGTAATCATTTCATCATGAATATCTTTTATTTTAATTAATAGTAATTTGTTTGTAATTATTAATAAATATCATGATAAATGTTAATATTTCATTAATTAAGATAATGATTCTACTACATATACTATATATACTATGTGTGTGTGTTGATATTAGATATAGAATGTTTGATTTGTTATTCATCATATAACTTGATCATATACAACATGATTAATGCCACCTTACTGTTGATTAAGCCCTATTGCCTGTCACTGAAGTTGACAGTTTGCACAGCACACAAAGGTTTCGTAGCGGTACTCCGAGAATGCCCGAAGAGATGAAGAAAGGATTCGAACAAGAGAGGAAACGAAAGATTCTCGCAGCTTTTGAGAAACAACACCAGAAGCAGATGGAGTGGACTAGTTTCAATGATCATAATGGTTTTTTTAACAATAGATCTTTTATAACAATAACTTTGTTTTCACACACTTATCACTGTTTTGAACTATTGTTATTGTTATTCATTATGTCATATCATGTATCAAGTATCTTTTGCGATATATAATATTATATTATTATATTAATTTATTAAATTATTACTTCTTAATTCACTAAAATAATGATTCTTATTGATCAAACAAATAAATACATATTAAGCATATATTTCTATTATCTATATGATAGAGGTATTATTTGCATTACATTTACGTAACCTAACAAAACATACTCGCAGCATCTAGAAATAGTGACTTGAACTCTGAGGTGTCCTTCAATAGCCATATCAATATGTCAGTTAAGAAAAAGAAATTATCGGAACAGGTTTGTTTCCGTTGTTTTATTAATATTGTAATTAATCTTGTTTAGGTGTATCACATTCATCTCGAGTAACTATACATATATTATGTGTAAATATATATATATTAGGATTTTTTATTTATATACAACTTAAAATGAGAATTCCAGTTAGGTAGTAGTCGAGCCAGTTGTTTATAAATACAAATTCATATAAATTAATGGAGGGGATGAACTAACAAAATAATAAATACAAATTTCAAATGATAATGATCATCGATATGGATATCAAAATAATTAAATTATTGCTATTTAGGGAATATTTTAATTTATTTAGGATTTTTATATCATCAAGTAGATTAATGTATTATTATTAGAAAGTGAATATTACATTTCTATTCTCTGAATCATATTATGATGATCTATTGTTTATCTGATATGAATTCTTAGTAAATAAACTACTGAAATACCTGGTGCACAGTGATATTAATAAACTATTGCACACATGTACAACTTTAGGAGCTTCCTCACAATGTGTTCATCGCATCCGGCTTGATGTTACTGATGTTGGCTGTGATACGTCTGATGTTTACTCATTGGCACACCTACTACTACGGCTTCTGGAGTGCAGCACCACCTTTGTTCCTCGGTATTGTTGGACTTATACATCGTACAGAATACCTCGTAGTATGGAAGGCTAGTACTACCGCAGTGTATATCTGTTGTTTAACATGTGTTCTCTTTTATATAGTATTGCATATCTATATAGAGCTATAATATACCTATCCTATACTTATCTATTCATATATTACTATATATATATACAACTGGTATTGTATGTATTAAGAGAAATAAATTTCCGCTTAATTTTAATAATCTTTACTTTTAACAGAACTTTCTCTACATTATACTTGGACTGATAACATCTCTAGTTACCATGGTTACTGGCTACCTCTCCATTAAGATGATTTATATGCTATGTGTCAATCTTATTAATCTCCTGAATCTCAATATGATACTGCTTATCTTTCCATTCACAATGATCATAGAACCGTTAGTCTAAACCCAGTGCCACTCGTTGGTATAAACCACAGGCTAATCTCCCAGTACGTATCTTCATGTTCACATAGTAGTTAAGTTACTAATACAACTTACCCATAACTCTAGTTCCCAGTCCTAATCCCGTCTAGTTATTATTATGTTTAATGATCACCCAGTCAACTTTTTTATAATTAATATTTGTCATGATATGTTATCATAGCTTTACTAAAATTCCATTACATTCAAACAATTGGTCAACATATATCATTCTATTTAATAATAAAACATGTCTAAGTATCAATGATATTATGGGTTGTTTAGAATTCATTAGATTAGGTGTACATGTTTACACAACCTTTATAGTAGTAGTCACCACATGTTTAACATATTATCATAATTATCTTATAATATTACCAAAGATTTTGCGAAGCAAAGATATAACACTCCCTATGCATGCAACGTAATTTAGTAATAGCCCCAACCGCTGCTAGCAGTAGTATCGAAATCACTGAAATTGATTTAGGTTCGGCTCTGTTTGCATACAACTATGTTTTCATTGCTCTATTAAATTACATGCAATATAAATTAGCCTTTACTCACTAAATATATACTTATAGCATTTAAAACATACATATCATATTTGTTTGTTATATATTAGTAATGAACACTTAGTTTTCATCATATAAATATTAATTTAAAGCATATTATTTAACATTTTAAAAGTGTATAGTTAAATACGAATTTACATTATAAACAACGCATAGTTCCTAAAAGTAACCCGCTATAGGTGGCACCAGGGTATTTTGTATACAAATTCGAATTACACGATTTCGCATAAGTGTTATATCTTTCCTTCGGAAAATCTTTGATATTACTATATATTAATATATATTATTATTGTATTTCCCTGTTCATAGATAACGCTTATGCATTCAAATAATCATTTAATTAATAATTAATATTATTTTAACATAAATAAATATAAAATAATAATGTACTATATATTATAACTAATCTAACTATTATAATTATATAAATAAATAAATGTAAATTATTAAAACTTATACTATACTACATAAATGATTTCTTATGAAATAATATCACTAATAATATCTATATTGATTATATTTAAATACTGAGATTTTAATAAATATAATATTTGTCAACAGATATCATTGAACACATAAAATAGATATATTTTAATGAAACATACCACCAATAGGGATATAGATGTTGGAGTATCTATAGAGGTCAAGGTATATGTCACCCTGGTGATTGATATCTGCATACTTCTATTATCAATGGTGAACATGTATGCAATGACTTCTATACTATACGCTATCAACAACCACTGGGATGCCTCATTGATGTCTACTGGAACCGTTAGTTGTGCTCCCTTATCACGTTCTCCTACCTCTTCCATGCTAATGCTATTACAATATTTATATTTAGAAATCATCTTATATAATTGGGTATAATGATTGGATCTCGTTAACCATGGATTCCTTTAGGGAAATTAGAACCATTTTATTATAATTAATAACTGTCATCCAAGTATGTTGAATGGATGACAGTACTCCAACAATTACAAATAAAATATGTATAATATAATTATCCTATACACTTAAATTAGTAATCTAATTAACAAATGAATGTGAAATATTTAGAATGTTAATATAGATAAATTGAATAAGTTGTATTATAAAGATTGCATCATAGATGTATCAAGTTACCAAGTTACAGTTACATTGATCATATACTTGAAACCTCAACATTAAGTCTACTATTAATTATATATATTTAAATGAAAGAAAATAATTGCATAGTATTAATATTTGGTATTATGCAAATATAACATATATAATTAATTGTTATTTTTATTTGGTGGTGTCCTTTCATCCCATCCAGGAACTTAGATGAAGTTTTCACTTATAACCATATATGGCTCTAATGTCCCTTCGAAGCCTGATCTTAATATATATATAATATATATATTTATATTGGCTATTTCACAAATTTATTTAAATATTAATTAAATATATATATAATTTTAATTTAGTAATGTATTGAATTAATCTTACTAATATAACAATATGCTGATACACAAACATGTGCAAGATATACCCCTCTACCCCTCATATGTTTACCCCTTGTATGTTTAAACCCATCTACCCTACTGTCAGTGCAATCACAGAGGCACCCCACGAGTGTTTAACCCTCTTCAGCTAATCTCTCTGGGCCAGTCTACAGTATTCATTGGCACTGTGATATATGTGGTGCAGGTGTCAGGAGTGCAAACATACTACAGTTCATTGTGGACTGGACTCTTTGTTAGTAACAACACACACACACACACACACACACACACCACAACCACACACACAACCACAGGTGTATACTATGTACTGTAAACTAAAGTCATTAAAACAAGTTACATTGACTAAAAGAATAAATGTAATAACTTGTATAAACATGATAAACATTACACATTACTGGGGTATTGCCACATTACTTTGCTATATGTAACATATAAACATATAGAGAATCATTAATTGTATTACAATGAACAGATTATTTTCGCAGCATTTATGAGTACATTTCATCTGAAGAGGCCAGATTTGAACTCCTTGGTACGTTTGCACTTAACTTTACTGATATCAACAATAATATTGTCAAACTTGTAGGGTATATTCTCTATATTTTGCCAGCTTATAGCACTGGTTGCAATAGCAATTTCCATGGTTTTCATTGCAAAAGGACTAGTGGAAGATTCCGATGTGATATATCGAGGTTTGTGCTGCCACCTATGTTGTATTGCTACCTAACAGGATGCATAATCAATGGGTGTACATCTGAACAGAATATATATTGAGAATCTCTGTAAATTTTAATGTCATTTTTATAACAATCAATTAATTATACTTATTTAAATGTATTATATGTAGAGAATGACTAATTTTCCTTATATATGATTATGATTTGTATTCAATGTTACAGACAAAAAAAGCAGTACCAGAAGATGGCAGACAGTGGTTGCTATGGTTGCGGGTGCATTCTACCTATTGGAGCTGATATCAGATGTGGTGTATATATCGGGAGTGTTGTTTAGGGCTGTGAAGAGAATTAGAACTTGGCAACATAAACAACAATATCAACAAGAAATCTAACCTAACCATGCTATGTTTTAATAGTTTACATATCTGCCATACAATTAATATTATTGTTTTATATGTTATATAAGTATTTATATATACATATATAAATTGTATATTATAAATACTATAATTATTTATCTACTTCGCCATATATTGGATTTGTATCCATAATTTATTATATACAAAAGAGTACAAAATTGTGTACAATATAAAATAATACTGAATGGGAGACGTAAGCTTTCTTCTAGTCTTTGATGATCGCTTCGTCCCAAGGCCCATGTATCGTTCTGCAAGTCATTGAATGTATTATTTACTGATTAATATTCCCTGATTTTTTATTTATTATTTATATGAAATAAAGACTCATAAAATATTAATAAATCTTTAATTTATAATTTCTAAAATAATAGTAAGTAAAGTGAGTTCTTGATTTTTTACTAAAAAAATATTGATGTCATTGACGACATTACTATCAATTATATGTTATAACATCTACGATTCTGTTAGTTTCTAAATAATTTGTAAATAAAGTAATAATTATTGATGAATACTAGGTCAAAATATATTCCATTTTATAAATAAAAATCTATTTTAAAAAGTAGATAAAATATGTTAATTAACATATATTAATATCTTTGTTTGATTACATCATGAACTAATATATAGATGGTATTTTATTATTTTGTGCTTTCAAATACAAACAATCGATACTAAATTTTATAATTTTATTTTTATTTTATCACCACATTTCTGATCGTCAATATGAGAAAAGTAAATAATTGATAACCACCTCCACAGCAATATTTGTAATAGATATTGCAAATATTCTAAGGTTATATTCTAATATATTCTAATATCAATATATTAGTATATTATATCAAAATATTAGTTGAAATAAAATTATAGAATTTTTTTTTTAATTATAGATTATTTAATTTATAAATATAGATACACCATATACTTTATATAGTTTACCTATGATTAGATTGTAAATATATTAAAACATATTTATCTTTAAAATATACTTTATATTTCGACATTAATTAACTTGATACCTTTTTTATGATACTTACTGTTAATATAATATATATAATTTATTTATTATTAAAAATCTACTAATGTTTTTCTGTAATGGATAGAAATAAATATATACTATATAGATAAATCTCTAAACCTTATAAATAAATTACACGGTACAATAGTGTAAAATATATATGAAATTATTTAGACTAAAATATAATAATTTATAATTATATCCAATATATAGAATTATATAGAATATATTTATATCTATATAGAATAGGTTTACTGTTTATTTGTTATATATATAGAAGAGAAAAGTAAGACATTAGATACTATATATAGATATGAAATATCATCCATATTACATGATAATACTGCATATTTCTCCTATCGTTTACAGTGAATTATATTATTGAGTATATCTCGCATGCCCGTTAAGGGTATCTTTTAATTGAGAAAAATTGTGTGTGAATTTTTTTATATATTATTTAAAATATAAAATATTATCTTTAACGATATATAAATTATGTTTTTAATTAAAATATAACTACAATTAACTTTTAAATATACAATATTTAAAATTATACTAATTAAAAAAAATTATGTTCATTAAAAATCGTCATAATTTAATAAATATAATCATTAGTATAATATGATCATTTTTGAATTTTAATAGCTAAAATATAGAATAATGTATACATATAATAGTCATCCAATAATGCTTTAATTAATTTTAATTTTCAGATAATTTATAATTTATATAAATTATACAATATTTACCTTTTTTTTAAATTTAATAATTAATAAAATTTAAAATATTCAACTAAATATTAAACTTTATTGAACAGTGAATAGAATAAAACTCCAACATTATGTGATTATATAATATTTATACATACTGTAAGTTTCAATTAATTTAAAGCATTATTGAATAAAATATAGAAATTTAACGAAATTATTAAAATAATTATTCTGAATAATTTGATTTAAAAGATTTACAATATAATTCTGACAAGTAATGTATTATTTTACATAAAAAACTATTTTATCAATATAATATTTAACAAATATATAAATTTGGTATTATAAAAATATCATATAAATAAAAATAGATAAGAAAAATATATACATGAAGTATTCATTTATTTTATTTTCAAAAATTATATTACTTTAAAATATTAAAATATAATTGATTATTTTTAAAATGATGTATAATATTTAATTAAAGATAAACTATAGGTGCTTATTTATGTGAATACTTCAACTCTGAAGAACTTGAAGAGTTCTTCATAATTATTATTAAAAAAAATAAATTATTTTAATTTTTTTAAATTATTGTTAAAAATAAAATAATTAAATATGTATCTATTGGATCTATAAAGTATACTTCAAATCCTCAATAAGTATATAAAAAGAGTATTTTATAGAAAGTACTATTGAATATAATTAAATTACCAGTAATAATTAAATAAATGACTTATTATTTTGATTTATTTATCAATTTAAAAAATGTGTATAATAATGTTGTTTATTTATAAATTATTTAATATGCGGGTTAATACTATAGAGGTTACTATGATAAAAGTATTGTCCAATTGAATGCAAGTATTTTAGATCACAAGTGAATATAATAATTTAATAATATAAGATTTATATATTTTATAAAAGTATACTATAATTAATATATTTCTACTTATATTAGTGTATTATAATGTATTTATTATAAATATATATTATTCATGAAATATACACTAATACATATAATCTTACTTGATATATATAAATATTATTTTCATTGTTATGTATTCTATATTATACAAGTACCAATCATCGATATAGTGAGAAAATGGACGCAAGCAATTGACGCGGCACGCAATGCATGTAAATATAGACACGTGAATCACACTTTTATCGATACATTAACAAAATGGTATCTGTGATTTTGATTGGATATTAGTTATATTATATATGTCAAATATTAAAACAGTAGGCTTTTCGTCGAAATAGATTAAAGTGACTTATATCTATATCAATGGATTTAGATTATAAATATCAATAAAATAGTATGATATCTTCAATTTAAATACACAAAATACGAGGAATATTGATATGATGTATTTTAAATATATAATTTTATTTTTAGTATAGATAGTATATTAAAATTGGTAGTGATTATCAATATATATATGATAAATACATATTATTATAAATAAAAAGTAGTGGGCCAGATAGTGGGTTTCGACTGCAGCGCTCGTAGCGGAAAGTGCCATACACTACAGTCAATTGCTTATCCACTTTCTTTATATCGATGGTACATATATGTATGTAATATCATTTTCTAAATTATTATTGTAATAAGCTTTAAATTCCGTATAATTAAATGCAATTTACACAAAATAATGTTTTTTCATATTTATCCCTTACTCAAAATGTAATATCTTATTAATAATAGAAATAATGAATTGAAATTTTCAATATAATTAGACAATACAATAGTCTGTATTATAATTTTTTTTCTACTAGAAATTATTAATTTTAATTTTGTCTTGTTATTTTAAAATAGTAATGATAAATAAAACACTTATAAAAATAGATTTTAATTATTAAATATGAATTACTACCTTACTTACTGTATTAAAAAAGTAATATAACATATATATGTATTTTTCTACAAGTTATGCATTAATAGAAACAAATATTTATGTAAAGGCAATTAGAACAAATATTTATTTTTAATTAATTTAGTTATATGTAGGTAATAAGTAAGTTATAAGTATGTTATAAGTAAGTTATAAGTAGATTATACTAATTAATGTTCATTATTTTATTGAATAAGAAAAGAGATAATTCAAATAAAAAAATGTAAAATATGCATCACTATATTTATAGAAACTAAAATATATATCAAGAGTATAAATAATAATACATAATATATAAAAAAAAATATATATATATTAAAAATGTATTAAAAATGTATTAAAATAATTATGATAAATATTTGAATATGACACATATTCAAAAAATATATATTTGTATAATATATATAGAAATGTTTTCATAAAAAGAAAAGTTACACTATAATGCCCCATTATGGGATCGAATTGTATTTTAATTTATAAAAGAAGAATAATTCGTTTAAATATTATCTTAAAATAATTCGTCATAAAATCTGTGCATGTACTGTAAGTACTAACTCTTTGTAATGCTGCAACTTGATGAGCCATGCTGGACACACGAAAGTGATGAAGATATGAACGAGCACATATAACAACAGAGCTACTAAGGACACCGTATAGATGGCGATACCGGCCGTGAAACTTAACACCATTGTCATTATAGCTTGTCCGTGCAATGAGAAGTTACGCTATTAGGTGTATTAGATGTACTAGGTAATAGGTGTACTAGGTAATAGGTGTACTAGGTAATAGGTGTACTAGGTAATAGGTGTACTAGGTAATAGGTGTACTAGGTAATAGGTGTACTAGGTAATAGGTGTACTAGGTAATAGGTGTACTAGGTAATAGGTGTACTAGGTAATAGGTGTACTAGGTAATAGGTGTACTAGGTAATAGGTGTACTAGGTAATAGGTGTACTAGGTAATAGATGTACTAGGTAATAGAGGTACTAGGTAATAGGTGTACTAGGTAATAGGTGTACTAGGTAATAGGTGTACTAGGTAATAGGTGTACTAGGTAATAGGTGTACTAGGTAATAGGTGTACTAGGTAATAGGTGTACTAGGTAATAGGTGTACTAGGTAATAGAGGTACTAGGTAATAGAGGTACTAGGTAATAGGTGTACTAGGTAATAGGTGTACTAGGTAATAGGTGTACTAGGTAATAGAGGTACTAGGTAATAGAGGTACTAGGTAATAGGTGTACTAGGTAATAGGTGTACTAGGTAATAGGTGTACTAGGTAATAGGTGTACTAGGTAATAGGTGTACTAGGTAATAGGTGTACTAGGTAATAGGTGTACTAGGTAATAGGTGTACTAGGTAATAGGTGTACTAGGTAATAGGTGTACTAGGTAATAGGTGTACTAGGTAATAGGTGTACTAGGTAATAGAGGTACTAGGTAATAGGTGTACTAGGTAATAGGTGTACTAGGTAATAGGTGTACTAGGTAATATGTGTACTAGGTAATAGGTGTACTAGGTAATAGATGTACTAGGTAATAGGTGTACTAGGTAATAGGTGTACTAGGTAATAGGTGTACTAGGTAATAGGTGTACTAGGTAATAGAGGTACTAGGTAATAGAGGTACTAGGTAATAGGTGTACTAGGTAATAGGTGTACTAGGTAATAGGTGTACTAGGTAATAGGTGTACTAGGTAATAGGTGTACTAGGTAATAGGTGTACTAGGTAATAGGTGTACTAGGTAATAGGTGTACTAGGTAATAGGTGTACTAGGTAATAGGTGTACTAGGTAATAGGTGTACTAGGTAATAGGTGTACTAGGTAATAGAGGTACTAGGTAATAGGTGTACTAGGTAATAGGTGTACTAGGTAATAGGTGTACTAGGTAATATGTGTACTAGGTAATAGGTGTACTAGGTAATAGATGTACTAGGTAATAGGTGTACTAGGTAATAGGTGTACTAGGTAATAGGTGTACTAGGTAATAGGTGTACTAGGTAATAGGTGTACTAGGTAATAGATGTACTAGGTAATAGGTGTACTAGGTAATAGGTGTACTAGGTAATAGGTGTACTAGGTAATAGAGGTACTAGGTAATAGGTGTACTAGGTAATAGGTGTACTAGGTAATAGGTGTACTAGGTAATAGAGGTACTAGGTAATAGGTGTACTAGGTAATAGGTGTACTAGGTAATAGAGGTACTAGGTAATAGGTGTACTAGGTAATAGGTGTACTAGGTAATAGGTGTACTAGGTAATAGGTGTACTAGGTAATAGGTGTACTAGGTAATAGGTGTACTAGGTAATAGGTGTACTAGGTAATAGGTGTACTAGGTAATAGGTGTACTAGGTAATAGGTGTACTAGGTAATAGGTGTACTAGGTAATAGGTGTACTAGGTAATATAGGTACTAGGTAATATGGTTAAATTATATTGACATAATATTAATAATTCAAAAATGATACATATTAATAAGTAAATATAAATTAATATAATTGATATAGTTTAATTGATAAGTAAATTAATAATAAATATAAACTACCTAACATATACTAAGCTAATTAAATATTATATATAAGTTATGTATATTAATTACTAAAAGTCATATTAAAATATTATAATCTATTATGTATATTCAGGTTTTTCGGTTTTTCTGATTTTTGTGATACAAAAACCATGTTTTTATGGTTTATTTATGTACAATAATTTATGAATATATTAATTTCAATACTATATATTAGTTTCAATATTATTAATAATATTATAGACTATATTATATAAAGTATACCATGTATAATATCAAAAAATATAAGAAAATAACAATTTATATATTAAAAAAAAATAATATTATTAATTATGGTGATATTTATATGAAATGTATTCATATATTATAATAAATAATTATTTGAGTAGATCAAAGAATTTGATATAAATTGTATATAATATTATAAATAGAAATTACACAGGTCTAATATTTAGAATATGATAATAAAAAAGCATTTACTTGCTCTAAAATTGTACATTATATGTATATATATATATATATATATATATATATATATAAATTAATCTAATTATGAATGTTACTACTAGCAAGGGTATGATCATTAGTGGCTTATTTATTTAAATTATATTTTCAAAACGGTCTCTTGATCTACATACTATGTCTTCAAGTTTTATTTCACTTTTTACATTTAGCTTTACAACCTTTTCTAGATTTATCAGTTATTTTTATTTGTAAATTCTTCCCAAATTATATTTTTCTTTCGGCCAAATATGTTTATTAATGAATACCAAATGATAAATGAAATATAATATATATATTTTTTTAAATACATGTATAATATATTTATATTAATTCATATTATTATATAACATATTAGGTAAAATAAATACTTTGATATTAATAATATATCATAATAATATAATATACAATTTTTATAATAATATATTAAATATAAAATTAATAATTACATTATATTATATATATATGATTTAGACTGACATCAGCCCCAATATATCACATGACTAACGAAAATTTAATTTAATAATGCGTATAGGGCTTATATAATATTATATTAATATATAAAAAAACGGTATTATGATATGTATGTATATATAAAACACGAATTCACTACTCGGTTAATAATGTAATGAGAAATATAACGCCAACAGCGAAATGTATAATTGAACTATCGGTTTGACACGTGACTTATTTGGGGGCCGATGTCGTATTCAGCATATAATATGATAATATATAATATTTAAATATATGTATAATTATGTGATATATTCGAAAAATATATGAATATATTATATTACATGGTATACTTTATATAATATAGTCAATAATATTATTAATAATATTGGTACTAATATTAAATGATAGTATTGAAATTAATATATTTATCAATAATTATATATAAAAAATAAAAAACCATTATATAAAATGGTTAAAAAATACCAAACAATACTATTTATTTTATTTAACTTTCTTTGTATGTATTATATTTACTAGCTTGGTTTATATAATATGATAATACACAGGCATTTGCTACTATTTAATGATACGTTGAAAGAATGAAACATAACATAATTATATCCATGAAGTTTTAAAGTATTCAATTTACTTAAGGGGACGAGCGCCACTCGTTTTATAATAAAAAAAAATGTTATTCTATTTTTTTTTATGAGAAAATATGTATAATTGATTACTTTTACATATATACATTTAAAAACTGTATAAAACTGTATAAGTATCTAAAAAATGATGTTTTATAGACTCTATTTTTCACAATATTATTCAAAATAGTTAAAACTATAAGAATATATATTATAGGATAAAATTGTGAATACTCGATCGATTGAAACAATTTGAAAACCATTAACAATTGTCATATTATGTTATTTATTAATAATTTGAATTTATGAATATGTGAATACATAGGCGACGCTACATGTCATGCATTAGCCAATGAATATTCAAGCTTTTATACCTGTATTTTCTGATAGCGTCATTCATTTCACAATTTATTATTATATATATATATAAATTAGTGTATACATTTTATAATGAGAATAAATATGTACTCATATATATATATATATATATATATACATGTATTTTTTATTGCTATATTATCAGTTATTCCATAGTATATCACATAATATAAATGAAAATCACCATAAATTTACCATAAAAATAACTATTTACTTTGAACTTGATTATCTCAGAACTTTATTTTCTCATGCATACTAACTTTAAAAACACAGGCTTTTTTCCCCTTCATTGAATTCTATTCAAATCTTCACCATTATAAAGATAAGTAATTGTATTTATATAAAACAGTGACACTTTTTAATTTTAGTCATAAAAAAAATATATTATACAAATAAATTAACATAAAAAATAAAAAATAATAAGTTTTATAAAACATAAATATTTTATGATTGGTAATTGAAATAAAAAATGTTTCACTGTTTTCAAATAGAATAGAATAAATTCTGTACAAAAAAAAAATTAAATGTATAACTATATTGTATAAAAAGTCTTAGGGTTTTTAAAACACGTACCAATTCCCTATCTCCTACATGTTAAAATCTATTTATAGACCGAGTGGCGCTCGTCCCCTTAATGTAATATGAAATTTAATATGTATATAATATTTAAAATGTCATGTTAGTTTATATTATAAATATAATAGCCAGATAATGTCATACATATTAATATGAAATTATATATTTTTGTTTATAATATCTGAAGTTTATGATTTTATGATATTAAAATATTAATTATATTCACAAATATTTTCTAACATCTACTATAGTAAATTATATTTTCAATAATATATATATATATATTGTTTCTTTTATCCTTATTTATTATTTCAACAATTATATGTAATTTTATGATGTTTTATTACACTTTTTATAACTACACATTTAAATGACCCAAAATATAATTATTTAAATATATGTATTATAAACCGATATATTTTATTTAAAAAATATAATATGATTAAATATAATGGTTAAATCAAAATTGTATAATAAAATAATTAAACATCTAATCTATATTTTAATTCAAAGTTTGCACTCTCAAATACACATACACACTGACTTATCTGACCTTGATCTTGCGCCTGAGCATAGGAAACAGGGCAAACGTCTCAAGGGCAAATGTGATGGTTGCAAAGGCATGCCAAGTAGTGGTAAGACGTGATGCCAGACACACCGCAGCAAATATTGATGCATTCAATGATATCGACTGCGACACTCTGTGAATAGGAATTATTGTAAGCATTATTGTAAGTAGATATTCTCATATATGATCTATAGATTTGAATTATTGTAAATGGATATCAACTGGATATTAATATAAATAGACAATGAAAATTTAAGATAATACAAATAATTATGTTTGCATTTTATTTAATCAAATTTGATATAACGGATTGATTTGTAAATAATAAATATTGTATATTAAATATTATATAATTAAGTTTATATGTAATATTAAATTAATTATAATTATATATAATAAATATGTATATAAAACATGTGAAGACATACAATTATAAAATTTTAATTAAGATTATATTACAATCATGTGAAATATTGATTGAAATGCATAAAATAAGCAATAAAACGGATGAAATAATAACAATATAACAGTTAACGATATATCAGACTCTCTTATAACTTCCCTTAACTCAGAATTTTTTACAAATGCTAGTTTGGGTTTGTATTTTATTTCACGTAAATAGATACAAGTGAGATATATTTGCTTTGTAAAATCATTGATATTATATTAGTTAAAATAGAATTGATTTAAATTGAAAATATAGAAAAAAAACTAATTATATTACAGCCTATGCCGACAAACAATTATTTCTGCACAGGTGTCCTGCAGGATACCCTACTAAGCACTCCTGCAGAGGTTCTAAAGTATAACAAACTTTCTTAATCCTGCTAAGGACAAATAAGGACAAAATAACAGAGTTTCTTAATCTCGGTATAGGTAAATAAGGAACATATAAAGTATTTTCTATTCCTATATAGAATAACCCATCATTCAACTTACATCAAAAACTTAAGTTCAACTTAAGTCAATGGTAACTAATTAACTTAAGATCTAAACTAAATTCTAAATTCAATAATAATAACATTTTAATATTGAATACAAACTTTAATCAACATGATTTCCAATTATATTATCAATATAATTATGATTAAAATTGTAGTTCAATGTGTCACTTGAATATGATTATGATAATTTAGAAAAATACATAGCATTACTTAAATACTTAAATAATATTTTATTTATTAAAATCAGTATATTAAATTAAATATAAAATAATAATTAATAATTAATTTGCATAAATAAAAATTAAATCAATATATTAAAATAATTAAAAGGTATAATACGTTATTCTTTCTATATTAAAAAAAGTATATGTACTTATTAATATTTTCCTGCACAGTACCATATTATACTACTACTCAGGATATTTACAGGACAATTTAAGTAAAGTTTTGAATAGTTATTTGGTCTATATTTTTTAAATTACTGTAAAAATCCTTTTAGTAGCATCACAGTAAATATATACTGTTCAGTTTGTTATAAGGATAAATTAGGACATTAAATCGGACTTTATTTAAGAAATTGTTTGTCGGGATTGTATAGCTTTATTATATTATTTAATGAGATATAACATTTTTAGTATACAAATACATGAACAAAAATGATTTTGTGTATATGGCATTAAAGTTCATAACAATGTAATGTTTAATTACTCTTTACACAATTATATTACTTATATGTATGTACATTATAGAATACATAAAATATATGATATGAAAAATATATTTATATATATCAAGTAAAATTATATAATACATATATTATATTTATAATATATATGTATAATAAATTATAAACATAAAACATTATAAAATAAGAATATATACACAAAAATAAGTAATATATCAATTATAGTATACTTGATATAAAATATATAAATATTATATGAAATTATTATATTGACTTTCTTGTGATCTAAAATGTTTGAATTGGACAATACTCATATCATAGTGACTTTAGCTATAGTATAAACTAGTGATGTAAATGATGCCAGTCAAATCTAAAGATTGATCCAGTCTCAGTTACCTAAAGTTTCAACTCGACTTGGGCTCGTTTGGCTAAAGTCTCGGGTCGGCTCGGGCTCGCTTGGCTAGACTCGGGCTCATTTTTTTTCCGAAAATGAAAGTCTTGGCTCGGCATCAATAACCAAAAGTCTCGGCTCGGCATCAAAAAGCTCGGTATTATTTACACCACTAGATGAAATTTACATTATTATTCACTGAATCGCGAAGTTGGCGCAGATTATTTTTTTTAAATTAATGTAAATGTGAAATATATAAAAATTAGTATTAAAATATAATTTCAAAAAAGCATCATTTCGACTCGGTAATGTTTTGTAAAAGTCTCAACTCGGCTCGGGCTCGTTTGGCTAGAGTCTCGGTTCGGGCTCGTTTTTTTCCCGAAAATGAAAGTCTCGGCTAGGCATTATAAACCAAAAGTCTCGGCTCGGCATTATTTACATCACTAGTATAAACACAGGTATAAACTAAATTGTAAACAAACAATGATTACTTAATGTTTATAAATATATTTAAAATTTATAATTTATAAATTACAATAGATAAATAAATCACAAATTTATAATGCATTATTTAGTAATTTTTCCTGATAATTTAAATTATATATTAGTACCTTCAAATAAATACTATTTTTATATACTTATATGATTTAAAGTATACTTTATAGATCAAATGATAGATAAATATTTGATTATTTTATATTATGTTAACATATACATTAAAAAAAAACAATTTTTAAATAATAATTATGAAGGACATGCCCCATTATAATCATAAAAAATAGATATTATTTATAATTATAAATTATGTTATCATAAAATATAAATATTCTATTTATTATATTATTATCATTTATTTTTAAATATTAATATATTTAAATAGTTTACTACGAACACTGTTGATATAGTGTAGTATCTGCATACATTTGTAAATAACATAACTTTATTTTAAGGACAACTAATTTTGTTAATACAACAACATATACTAATGAAACTAGATAATAGAATTATTATAAACATATTATATGAATAACATGATTGTAAATTACTATAATTTAATATTAAAATAGTCCATTAATAAATGTAGAGTATTTCCTAGGCCATGAATATAATATAGCCTTATTTATATCTGCTATTTCAAATTATTATAATTTTATTCAAATTAATTTTCTGTTATTTAGTAAATGTTCAAAAAAATAAAAAATTGAAAGCATCTGATATCCAACTATTAAAATAGGATCTTATTTTGTGTAGTGAACGAAACTTAATAATAAATTAGTGATGCAAATCTATAGAATATTACCACAAATTTCTAAATATTAATGAATCTAATTTAAAATTCTACATAATTCATAAATGCATTGTACAATAGTGTAGCTATAATTATAACTAGACCAATGTACACATGGTGTATCACACAACACATGGGGCTAACAAAGGGGCATCGGCTCCATAATCGTGGAACAATAGATTTGAGATCAGCATGCAAGTGGTCATCGCGTATATAGTGTCAGTGCTGACCTGTGTGTGGTAGGTCAACGCTAGAGGTCATCGCTAGAGGTCAATGCTAGAGGTCAACGCTAGAGGTGAAGGTTAGAGGTAAAGGTTACCGTATCCGTAAGGGTCATCATCACTGGAGACAGGCCGTAACTGAACGAGATGAATATCATCACTGTCTTCAGGTCATCCCATCCTGCACATCGGAGGGAGGGGGGGTATAGCGCTAGTAGTCATGATATAAGGGTAGAGGTACAGTATTGCTAAGTATAATACTTTAATAATTACTCTGGAAAAGCCCTAATCTAATAATAATAATAATAATATTAATAGTAATATTTATTATAACTATAGATATAAAAGATTATTCCCAGTTGAAAAGTCTTTAATATATACTCCTGAAACCATGATGCAATATGACAAAATCATTGAATATTAAAATGTGTGTCAACAGACATATATATACAGACTTATATTAATACTATTAATTAATTAAATATTGAATATTATGAATTTTAGATATATTTTATATTATTTTTAAAAAGTTAATTAAAATAAATAATTTTATAAAAGCGATCTTTAAAATAAATCTTAACATATAAGAAATACATATATGTGTATGTTAAATGTCACACAGGGCACACATATGTCGCATACATCATCACCATTTGTGTCTGTGAGCACTACTGCGTGATAGCTATAGTGTGTGTAAGCAAACTTGTTCTGCACGACGGCTTGTCAGTGTGAATGTCTACGAGCTCATTTGCTGCGTAACCGAGGACTGCTAGCCCCATTGTCAGCAAGAATAGTAGCTGAGGAGACAGCCATGACAGTTGTTCATAGCGGAATACCACCATGAAGATGCAAATGCTATGTGGGAGTGTCACTAATATATATGGGGGCGTGGTTTGGCTTATAATATACGCCCCCTACTTTAATTCATTACTACATTAATGTATGCATTTTATTTCAATTACACATTATTTAAATAATTAAAGATATTGATGGTAATATTTAAATGGCAATATATAAAAACTGTATTTCTACAGTAAATAGTACATAATAACAAAACATTATTCTAATATATATTGATATGTGAATACTAGTTTTCAATCAGTACTTTTAACATAATAGTAATATATATATTATACATATTATCTAGATATTATCTAGTTAACGAAGTATAACTTATTATTACTTGAAGAAATGATTACATTATTTATAATTAATATGACTAACATTACTATTGATTAATATGACTATCATTAAACAAAGGATGGAGAGAGAGATGAAGGGAGAGAGGATAGGTTCATATAAAGTATATCTATAAAAATACCTTATCGATGATAGATTATCTTTAAGAATTGTTATTAAGTTACACTTTAAGCAGTAATAGCAATTCTGCTAAATAATATCTGGTTATAAAACAATACATTGCTGATAATCTATTTCAATATGTTAAGACAGTAGTAGGCAGACTTACCTACTAACTTGTTGAATGACCACTCCAGATTCCAACACCACGGGCCAGAATTCATAGGTATGAGTGTTTACTGTAGGTGATGTAACATGATCAAGGAACATATAGAAGATAATTTAATTAGGTCACCATATACATATATATTATTCTATTGTACTATAATTTTTCAATTGTTTTTGTTACATTTAAAAAATACTAAATGTTAAGTATAATGAAATCCTGTAATGTTTTCCTCTGTATTCAGAGGTGTTCATCAGTATCCTCAAGTATTAGATAGTATTAGGCTAATATTATTATGAAAGTACAAGATACACAGTCGCCTATTGTGCCTAAGTAATTTGTAATATGTCAATTCACCCAAACAAGTAGGAAACATAGGTATTTAATTATATCATAGATATTAATAAAATATTAATGTCTTTCATCAAACCAGATATAAAACCATATACAACCTAAATATATGCATATATATTTATTAATAATATTATTATGATTTAGAATAGATACATTATTAATTTAATAAACATTTAATAGGCATATTTCTTGTTATAATAAATTATATTTTTCATAAAATTATAATTCATAACAACATAAATGTAAGCAATCAATTTTGTACCCCAGTTCATAACTTTTTTTAAAAATAAAAACTAAAATATCAATTATATTTCCAATGAGAATAATGTATTTACAATAGCATCAATAGACAAAATCTCATTCTCAGCTATTAGTTGATCATAAATTATAATTTATAATACCAAATTTCATGATCCAATATTTCTCAAATTATATACTCTATTTATACAATATAAATATATAATTATATATATATATATATTATTGTATATATATTCATATTAATATACATAAAATGTATGTAAATTGTGATATATTATATGTTTAATTTGAACATAATTTTAAATTAATATTAAAATATTTATAATATAATACATTATTTTAAGATCTATAAATATTAATAATCTATAAATATGACCAAATCAAGATGGATGTGTCTTAATAAATCATTAGACCATGAATAAATGTTTGACATGTATTGCTTGACCATGTATGTCGGGCTTTGATATTATTATCAGCATCATTAATCCACTTATATTTAATGTTTTCAAATATTGTTATATATTTAATATGATATAATATATTGACTAACTATTTTAAAAATATACAAATTTATACAATAACTTGTTTTGAAATTAATGTAAACTTAACGCTATTGTTGTCAATAAATATTATAATAAACAATAAACAAGTAACAAGGTAAAGTTGTATGGGGTTTCATCTCCTAAATTATATTTGGCAGTAATGCTTACTAATTCATTTTAAAATAATGATATATAATCATTCTATTTCCAATACCATGCGGTATTAATAGATACTATCTATTCGATAGTTGGTATATAATATTATATATAATTTATATTCTATACGAATCGTATAATAAATACGTAAATAGTATATATATATAAAATAATATTGTGAGACACAATGTGTGAATATCTAGTTAATATATTATAATGTGTATATAATACTATATATATATATATATATATATATATATATATATATATATATATATATATATATATATATATATAATTCTTATTCTATATGCTATACTGTAAAACAAAAACATACAAATATACTCAGTGGGGGTATGGTTCAGAATGAATATCAGGGTTATTATTTGTTGGTATCTATATATTTAAATAAATGAATACATAATAATGTTCACAGGTAATCTTTGATACCATCAACTAGAAAGCTTTACTAGTAAAGGAGTCTCTGAGTAAATATACAGGTGTGGTTCTTCAAAAGTAGAATTAGGTTTCAAGGTGTGCTTCGACTATATTTTACATTACAAAGTTTTATACACCTATTATTATTTTATATATATATATATATATATATATACAGTAAAAATGCTTATAGTAAATATATAGAGAAGTGAGTATTTTATTTTGTACTGGTGAACTCTTCAAAATTATCTAATATGTTAGTTTAGTTATATTTAGTTTACATTTAATTTAGTATTATATTAAATATAGGAACTTAAGAAATAAAAATAGTAATATTATTAATAGTAATATAATAATTATTAAATTATAAATGAATAGATAGATAGGTAGAATTATCTTCTGAATATCGAAGTAAATAAACTATATTATAAAAGTTGTAACTTTCATCTGAAATTTGTTTATATATATAGTGTGTCTTCTGTTAAGATATAATTCAATATAGGAGATATTCCTAATGATATTATTATGGGGTATCTTACCAACATTTATTTGTACTCTTTGTTGTTCAATTATTAAATAATAATACTTATACAAATAATATTACTTATACATAGTAATTCCTATAATTATTTATATATATATAAGTGTAATCATAATATACACAGTTAGTATATCGAAGTTGAAATTTAGAACCTATATTTGAATGTTTAGCTCAAGTTGATAGCAACCTCCGAATGCATAATGTAGGCCATTGTACATATAAGGCATACCTACTGGCGTGATTGTAAGCGAACCCACTTAAATATGGGTAATCAAATTTGAGTATCGACTTTAATAGTGTTATCATAATGTATAATGATATCTCCCTTAACTTAGATAGGGGATAGAAGGGAGTAGCGGACGAGAAGGGAGTAGTGGTAATTTACATTTACGCGAAAATGGTCATAGATACAAAAAAAAGATATATACAAAATATTTAGACAATTACAATATCTACAACAATGAGTACTTTTTTTTCAAAAATAATTAATCAATATTTTATATTAATTACATAATATTTTTTTTTCAAAATTCCATAAAAACCAGTTTTGGAAATGTACTGTACTGCATTGATTATTAATTATAAATACATATTTTCTTATATATTATTAAAATATAATTTGTTATCTATTAAGTTATGTTTATAGTATATGAAAATATTGTATTAGTAAAAAGATATAGGTATTCTAAAGCACCATATTCAAATGGGTATAGTGGACGAACTGAGAAGGATATAGTGGATGAAAATAAACCAATCAAAATCGAGTAATATAGGTCTAATTTTTTTCATTAATTTTTATTCACAATTTTTAAAATCTAAATCTTAAATAAAATGCGTGCGTCGTCATGAATATTATAATATATATTATTAAAATAATAAAAACTGAAAAAATGAATCGAATATATAGCGAGACACCTACTGATTTATTTTGGTACTAAAATCCACTACTCCTTTCTTGCGCTATTTTTAAGTTATTTTGTAAGTGTAACTAAACTGATATTAATACTAGAAATATATGAGTTAAAGTAAAAATTAAAATAGCTATAATATATAACGATACATATTCTATTACATTTGAAAATATGAAATTATAACATCAACTATTCATCGATATATTACAATTCTACAAAGTCATACAAAATATACTCCACTACTCCCTTCTATCCCCTATATCTCATACAGGTATTGCGATATCCGCTTAAAATTGTAGCTTATTTCTTTGTGAGAGGAGAATTTGTATTGATGTCGTACCTTTAATCTGATCCAAAGAAAAACCCTGGGATCAAATAAACTTTACGATCAACGGACAAATTCGGCGGACATTGATGTCCGTTGATCGTAAAGTTAATTTGATTGTATTGTAGTTTAGCATATACGATTAACTTTACGATCGGTTCATACCTATACATATAATACAATACAACCAAGTGAAGTTAATGATCGACGGATATAGATTTCCATAATATAGCATATCAAATTAATTTTATGATCGACGGAAATTAAGAGTGATTTTATTTTGCAATTCATACCACCACATAGTATATTCTATAGCTATGATGTACATGACACTATTTTATTAATACATCTACATTTTGGTTCAATATTGGTGATGCGCTATATGTTTAAAAAAAATAATAATTAACAAATAATAATCTCGAAATTTCGTTACTCCTATATAATTGTATTGTTTATGTTTATAAACAAAGACATTTATTTGAATTTTGTCAATTTTATTTTTATTTTATTGTAATCGATCTATATGATGATGTGTACTTTTCTTCAAAATTTGTAGCATGTAAAATATTGACCTAATTTAAAATAAAAATTGTTGGGCATTCTCAATACCCATATTTAAATGATCTAAATGTCGCAGCCGAATCCATAATCAAAACCATGTTAAACATGAAGTTTGAAATCACTTTTAACCATAGAGCTAGGGAGGAAGCTTTCTCTCTATCTCTATAATATATTCATGTTTATATCATTTAAAATAATTTAAATACTATATTCTTCTAATAGATAACATTAATATATAGAAAATATTATCTATAGTATCCTTAAATACAATATTAGTTATTAGATAATTAATTTAAACAATATAATAAAATTTATATATACACATTTTCTAAAAATTAGCCCACTTTATTGTGACTATTTATTAAAATTATAGAGATAATTTTTATAATTTATAATACTTGTACGTTAAAATATAACATCTTAATATGAGGTAAGAAAAAAAATAATATTAACATTTGTAAAGTTACCAACTCCACAGAAAAATGGTAATTTATTGATGATTTTTAACAAAATTAAAGAAATTCCATGGTAGTTTTAATTTGTTAAGCCAGATTGTTATATATAGTGGTTAATAAATTATTTTTGTATTATATAAAATATAAATTTATCAAATATAATGATTATGCAAAAAATTATGAGAGAATCCTATTTAAAATAAAATCATAGAAATAAAATTATGTTTGTATGATTTTGATAGTATTTATAGTAACTCTACACATTACACATATTATGAAAATGTCATGGATTTAGCTTAATTATAAATGTGAAAAATATACACATTTATGTTTTTTTAGTATTTTCCTATCTATTACCATGTTAAATGTTATTAAATTTGACAAGGCAAAATGATAAGGCTAAATGTTAAATTTTTAGCATGTAAAATATTGACCTAAATTTAAAATAAAAATTATTAGGAATTCTCAATACCCAAATTTAAATGATCTAAATGTCGCAGCCGAATCCATAATCAAAACCATGTTAAACATGATGTTTGAAATCACTTTTAACCATAGACTCTATGAATCATAGAGTCTATGATTATCATAATCATTACGATAATGATAGAGCTACTAGCTCAGCTGGTTATAACAGGGCAGAGGCGCCAACAATCTATGACTAATAGATTATTCGAAATCGGAGCGCGCGATTTCGGAGTTGAGACGCCCGCGATTTCGGAGTTGAGACGCCCGCCTCTAGATATAGGCGTGTCATAGCTTAGCTATGCGTATTTGTTAAATCAACGCGTACACATATTACTGATATATATATATATATATAATACATTATATATATATATATATATATTTAATTAAATATATATTTAATATAAACACCAACTTACACCTAGATAGTCTACTGCTGTATTTACTTACATACAGATCCATCAATTCTACCTCGGACGATACACTGCCTTAAATCTCAGACAATCGGACCATCATTGCCCGGCTGCCACCAAGCATACCAGGAGCCTACTAAAGTCAACCGGTGCTTGTCAAGTCAACTCGTCATATAGCAAAACGGACTGAATACCAAACTTCTTCAAAAATATCCCTGTTACGACCAGTTTTTATACATTTATTATTATATTTATTATTATCTATTTCATTCAATTTAATCCCACAATCTCAAGTATACCATGTCCTCAAATTGTTCACATTGTAACCTTCCCGCATGCGAATATTATCTCAAATGTAAAACATGTCCATCTATTTTACATTATAATTGTTTATACCCCGCAGCTATTATTTCTAAATCCTGGTTTCATTCTAAAAACCCCCCTCCCGCTTATGCTATTGCTATATTTAATTCACCTAACTTCATCTTCTCATGTTCCTCATGCCTAGCCTTAAATAAGTTTCCTTCGACTAATCATACAACTACTCCACCCATTACTATGCCATATTCACCTTCTACTTTAACTGACAAATCTATATATAATACTTGTTCCAAGGTAACGCCAAATATAACATCTGATATATATTCTTCTACTACGACTATTAATATCCAGCCCAAGCATCAGCCCAATGCTAATACTTCTAGAAATATTCCAAAGCTAATGGACTTAAAATTTTCCTCAAATCACACACCAACCCCTATATTATCTAGTTCAACTTCCTCAAAGTCTTCATCCATACGCTCCATAGATAATTCCCTCATACTAGTACTTGAACACCTTCTTCCTTATTTAAGTTAACTATAATTTCATAGTATCATTAATTGACTATATAAAACTTCCACATTCTTATATTACTTCTGCCTCATTTCTTACCAGTACTGCTATATTACGTTTCACTAATATTTCTGCTCGTGATATATGTTTCTCCTCCCTTCCAAAAATCTCACCACATAGTAATTTTAAGCATATATTTATTCGTCATTATTTACCTGACTCTACTAGACTTCTTGGTAAGGTACTATATCATGCCCTAAAACAAAAACTCACGCCCATTTTGTATAAAGTATTTTTTAATAATCGTTCCCAAACATTTGAACTTAGGGATAAAAAAAATCCTATTTCATATCTCCCTTTTCTCATCCCTGAATCTGATCTAACAAAATGGTTTGATTCTTTTGATCACTATAAGAAATCATTTATAAATAATTCTTCCTCTCAAGCCTGACTATCCTCTAATATAGCCTTGATCAATATTCGCTCCTTGAGATCAAATATATCCCTTCTGTTCCCATACCTTAAATTACAAAAATTTATTATAATCGCATTGACTGAGACCTGGATTTCTAATAATGACTCTGATATATTTGCCTCCATCTTGGACTTTGGATATACACTCTATCTCGCTCCACGACAAACGGGCCGTGGTGGTGGGGTAGGATTTATGATACGTAATGATTTTTACCTATCTCCATCCATTTCATTCCCCCCCTTTTCATATAGTGATTGTATTTCGCTGACCCTCAAGCTTCCTAACTTAACTCTACATCTTACCGTTATCTATCGTCCCCCAAAACCTGAAACCAGTTTATTCTTTGATGAATTTCATGATTTTATCCATAAACTTCCTTCATCTTCATCCTATCTACCAATAGTTCTTGGTGACTTAAACTATCACTATAATTCTCCCATCTATCCCCATGGTGACTTTAAACTCCTAACTGAGTATCTTTCCTTGTGCCAACATATATCATTTCCTACCCATTCTAGTGGCAATACACTTGATATGATATTTACACCCCTATCCAGTCCTCTTATTAGATGTATAAACCCTAACTCCTTTCAAAAAATTGAACTACTAACTGATCATTTTATTATTGAATTCTCTATAAATCTAAAATTCAAAAATATTAAATGAAAACGTATTACATATAGAGATTTTAAGTCTATCGACCTACCAAGATTTGTAAACAATATCAAAACTGAGATCTCTTCTTCAACTTCCCTCTGTCCGGTACTCCTAAACTCCACTCTCCTAAATATTATCAATATACATGCACCTACAAAAACTACATTAATTACCGACCGCCCTTTTTCTCCCTGGTTCTCCCACGAACTTTTCATCTTCAAGAAGAGTGTTCGAAAATTTGAGAAGAAATTTCTTAAAAATCCTTCTACTGAAACTAAATTAGCACTATCACTAGCTAGAAAAAATTACAAATCTACTATATCTCGTTCAAAATCTATCTATTATAACAAAAAGATAGCATTGATATCCTCCAATCCTCGCAAATTATTTAAAATAGCAAATAAAATTCTCTCTCCTCCAGATGAAAAAATCCTCCCCATTTTACCTAACACGTCAAATTTTCAACTGTGTTCTCTTTTTGAAAAATTCTTTAAACATAAAATTGCAAGCATTAATAATATTATTTGCGCATCTACTCAACCCATACTCAATCCTACCATATATATTATCCATCATATTGACCTATTAAGTACATTCACTATTCCTTCACTGTATGAAGTAAATGACCTACTCATGAAATCTCACTGTACCTCCCCCACTGATCCCCTACCTTTATCATTATATCACAAACTTTCACCCTTATTTTCTCCTATTTTCTTGGATATTATTGCGAACTCACTAAACTCTGGCCAAGTTTCACCCTGTC
Source organism: Osedax fenrisi (assembly GCA_964019155.1). Lineage (NCBI taxonomy): Eukaryota > Metazoa > Annelida > Polychaeta > Sabellida > Siboglinidae > Osedax > Osedax fenrisi. The sequence continues at coordinate 192,732 of OZ025241.1, read as the reverse complement.
TCAAGACTACCATAATATCCCCTATTCTAAAAAAACAAAACTTAGACCCAAACTCATTTAGCAATTATCGCCCGATCTCCCACCTACCCTTATTAAGTAAAATATTAGAAAGAATTGTTTCCAAACAACTCATAGCCCATGTAAATAAAAATAATCTTTTCGACCCGTTTCAAAGCGCTTTTCGTAAGGGTCATTCAACCGAAACAGCTCTCCTACGTATTACTGACACTAT